>QANY01003820.1:874742-1075933 GCA_003255025.1 Datisca glomerata | reverse complement strand
CCCCCCCCCCCCCCGACTCTTTTTCTTTCTTTTCTCTCTTTTTTCTATTTTTTCCCTTAATATTCATTTTTTTATTTTTTTTCTTTTATTAATACATGTTGAATCCTATATATTTATTTCAATTCACACTTTTTCATTCCTCTTCTTTTACATATTCTACATATTTTTTAACTTTACACATCATCTTCAATTGTCACATATTTTATCCTTTTTTAAGTTTTCTTTTTCCCATTCTTTTTTTATAATTATTGTTCTTCTTATTTCTTATTTATTTATATATCATTGTCATATTATCATACTTATAATGTGATTCTTGTCTCATTCTCATATCATTAGAGTTAATGTTTGCATATGTATGGATTAAAACCTTAACAATTGGATTTAACTTTTGTTAATTTCGTTATTTAGTTTTCAATAAAAAATCTGAAGACGGACTTAAAGATTTTTGGGATACCCAACTTCTCAAACTACTGAGGTGATGAGTTATTTTTCGGGATACCGAGAATAACTCCAATAATGCTTTGATTTAAAAAAATAAAAATAAAAAGATTATTTTTCAATGGTCTTTGTTCCACCCATTAAAAGTCACTTATTTGATTCATGTTATGATACAAAAATGTACCTAATGGGACATTTAAAAATAAATTTCTTTCACCTTTTTTATTCATTTCTTTTCAATATAATTTGGATAACGTTTGATTGAATTTGATAACCATTTTAATAATGGATGTTGTGGGGTGCTAATATCTTTCTCACACTCAAATGACTCCCGAACTAACTTTAAGTTTTCGTAGACCAAAATTTTTATTTTTAAAATTGAGTGACCAAACATACCCTAAAATGATTGGTGGCGACTCCAATTTTTTTTCTCAAAATGATTTTTCAATCGCTGCTCCATGTCGCATGCACGTTACGATAGCTTGGCGACTCCACTGGGGATATAGTCGGTCTAACAATTTTTAGATTAATAGAGAGTCTAGCCAAAATTTTATCATATGCTATCTTTCTTGATGGCTATTTGTTTGTTTGATAACTTGAGGACGCATGTTATGGCAAAATATTTTGTATGGCCAAAATTTTATAAGATAAGATGAGTATGTTTGATAACTTGAGGACGCATGATATGATGATCGGATTGATGATTCATCGTCAAAGATGGCTTAAATTATAGAGAATGTTATAAATTTGCTAATAATTTTCTCATATTATTATTAGGATTTTTAATGTAAACACCCCATCTCCTTACCTTTTATTTACCCAAAAAAGGGAAAAATTTTAGCACTAAAAATGGAAGAGAAAATGGTTAGTTACCATGCCTAGCATATAAGTCACGGATTGTTTGTATTAGTGGATTAATTCTCGACTTTAAGAACATAAGATATTTGCGGTCTGCTGATTCGTAATGCACATATTTAGTATCTTTCTTAATCTAGTTTCACTGTTCTTTCCTTGGCCCATATAACATGGCGGATTTTCAAGTAATATTATCACTATGGCCATTTTGGAGATGAGGGAGTGACATAATGTTACATGTAGGGTGTATTTGCTTCCGTTATGATTTGGTATCTTGTCTTAGCGTTTATGAGTTGGAACAATCAGTTTTATCTGAAATGGATTCTATTCTTTGTTTATTCAATGAATTCTCTCATCTTTCTGGTGATTATATGATAAGCAATTCAGCATAGAATGAGATTCACTAGATAAAAATTTCATACCTATAGGTAAACCTGCTGATATGTTCCTCTATTTATTTATGTTGGATGTCAAGTTCTAGTGCCAATGGTTTTACATAAGAAGGTTTGAGATTTATTAATAGAATATATACTTGTGGGAGAAGGGCTGCTGTGAAGATATCAGAGTTGGATCGAAATAAAAATAGTTTATATTATTATTACGAGCAGAACAAATGTCGATATTTTAGATAGTGTAACTCTCTTGATGAAGTGAATAAAGTTAGTAGTGAGAACAACGATTCAAAAGAACTCAGTGATGAGCTCAAACGCATGGATATAAGGATACAATTATTGGAGAGTTGGAGAGTTGGACGAACACTTCGAAAAAAAATCATGTGTTGCATGATATGTTTAGCATTTATAATTGTAGTTATTGTTAGTAATTGAGCTTAGTAGAACCTGTTGTAAACTTGTTTAATTGCTTTAGATGATATTTATTAGACTGAAATTTTGTAAGGGGAAATATATGAAATGGATTTTATGGAAGTGAATAGTGATTGGAATTTTATGCTGGTCACATTTACACAAATTGCTTGTACCCTTGCAGAAATTAAGGTGTGTAAGCAGTGCATTCTATCTCTTCGACATTGTCATTCTTTCTGTTGGAATATTTAGTTGTAACATAATTTAAGTTAGTACTTAGCAGTAATATTTCTTGAATTTCAATTAGAACTTACAAAATTCAATACAATTGCAGCACTTCTCCCAACTCACTTAAGTCCTAAAAGTAGTGTAAGTGCAGTATCTGTGTTTTCAGAATATAAAACAAGAACAAGAAGCCAGTTACAGAACCATTACAGAAATGGAATTTTCTCTTCATGAACCATTACAGAACCATATAAAACAAGAACAATAGAACCATTACAGAACCATACACAAATTCATACTACCCATTACACAGATTTATCCAGATTCATTCTTTCCAAAACAACTTAAACAGGCAGATTCATCCACTATAATAAACATTACACAAAACAAATTAAACCATTAATTACACCCTGCTTGTCACAAAAAAATGTGTAGTCTACACCACTACTTACCATATGGAGCTACACAAAAGCATATGGGGAAATATGTAGTCTAGTTTGCATGTCCTTGGCTTGAACTTCCCATTCGCACTTGAGAAGAATTTTCTTCTCTTTCTTTTTCGCATTGAAATTAGTTACATTTTTAGCATTATAGAAACATATCACAATGAAGTCAAATAAAAGAAGATAAATGCAACATTTCTTAGTTTCCTTGCTTCCTTTCTTGCGTTCATTCTCTCTTGAGTAGTGCCAAAATGTGATATATATCTTGAAGCCTCTTGGGAGCAAGCTTCAGGTCTCAGCATCTTTTTATTCTTCTTGACCGTAGCACGTTGACAACTTCTCTTATTGTGCTCCAACTCCTTGCAGTTATCACATCGCATCGTGGTTGAACGTTTTCAATAGTACTCGGTGCAGGCTCATCATATTCTTTTCTCCTATTTTCTTTGGTCTATCGGAAAGTCTTCTCATAGGAGGTGCCTCCATCACATCCTCAGAGAATGTACTCACACCAGGCATTAGATGAATGATATCATGATAAGCCTTAAGGAAAGTATTGCTTGAATAGATGGATGGACATAATCTTCAATTGATGCCTCTTGTATTGTATGGTTGTCGCTGCATGTTTACAAGGCAATCCAAGAACTTCCCAAAAACAACGATCACATGGATGTTTTCGTAAGTTGACTACAAACCTAGAAACACCCTCCATTACCTCAAACTCATCTTAACTTGCTGAAAGAGCTATGCAAAATCTACTCTCTTGTAAGTTAATTTCCCATCCCACTGACATCCCTTTTGGTATCATTTTTGGAGTCTTCTCATCAATTTTGACCGAATATTATCAAGTAAAGTTAACAAAAGGCTATCTCTATATGCATCTACCCCATGGTTAAAAGACCCTCTCAGATTATTAGTGACGTGTTTACTTTTTCCCCTATGGTCAAATGCATGCCTAGACCAAGATTCTACCAATAGATTCTTCAACCATTAAAACCATCCTCACTATTACTCTTGATATTATCCACAGACTTGTCAAAAGTTACCTTGTCATATGCCTTTGCAACATACCAAAATTCCAGTTTAAGCAACAAACCCAGGGATTTTTCTTTGAAGTTATGGAGTATATGCCTGGCGCAATTTTGATATTTATTATTTGGGAAGATCTCAACAACTACTATAGTGAGTCCCTATAAACATAAAGTGTTTATCAGATGAGTAAATAAAAAACTATACATATTAACAAAATGACATGTAGAAAAAATTACCTTCTACCAATCCGACATAAATGTTAGGAGCTGTGTATGATCACTTATACATTCAAATAACAAATGAAGGAAGAAGGATTAACTATTCCTATTTTTACTTTCAACCAACCATAGTAATAGCGATAGGAAATAAGCCACAGTTTCCATCCATAGCGACGGTCAACAGAACCCCTATGTACGCTCCTTTCAAATAACAACAATCTAAGTCAACGAATGGTCTACAACCTTGTAAGGAACCACGTTTAAGCATCTAGACAAATGAAAATTCTCTTAAAGACATTATTCAAAATTGGTCTATCCCAACTCTAAATAATTGTCGAACTGTCTGGATTAATCCCTAGTATCATTTTAGCATACCCATGAATCTTTTTATATGATTGTGAATGAGTTCCCTCATTCTCCTCCCTTGCCTTCAGTCGAGCTCTATATAAATGTCATCTCATCTAATATTGTAGCCACAGTAGAATTTGAAATCTTGGGATCCACTCGCAATTGGTTGGAAAGTGCTTTGACTATCCAAGTTGAGATGACATTTGTATTCTTTGATAGCCTAACACATGTGTGACTGCCATTGTATGATTTAATCATGTAAGTGATCTCATCTAGAATATGGGATGCACGAATTCTCCACGTGCAACCAATTCCACTACAAATACATATTACTCTAGACTTCTCATCTTTTATCCGTACTAAATCAAAACCCTCTTGAATAATAAAGCCCTACAATACTTTCCTAAAGTCATGTACATCATTAAAAACTAGACCTTCTCCAAGCACAATTTTTTCAACACAAACTCTTATAAAAGGTCTAGCATCGATAACCCTATTGTTGTCAACATGCCTTTCCCCTTCTTGCTCATCTGAATCAAACCCTAAATCTACAGGCTCATTATAATTGTAATCAGACAATATATCATCATTCTCACTATCAACTACAAATTCTTCGTCACTATCACTGCTACTCTCAAGCTCTACAGATTCTTCATCGCTACCACACATCTATTCCTCATTTGACTCACTGATGCTCCCCGGTTCAGTATTAAGAGGATCAACCTTTTCAACATTATTACTAAGCGGATCAACCCTTTCTAAGTCACCCATTCATCATGTGATGCAGCTTGAACATTTGCATGAGGTCAACATCTTTCACAATCACCATTGAATCCATTAACCAGAGCAAACTACAACGTAGTACATATACGAAACTGGCCTTGGGATTTAAGCCTAATGCTACGTATATATCATTTGTCAAGTCCAATAAGTTGTATTGATCAGGATCAATGTTTGGAAGTGCAACAACTCTCGATCGATGATGCACCTCAACTCATGTCTAGCCTCCATCATGTAAAATTTTCACAAAGACAAATTTACACAACAATGGCTGAATTTTTATGAAGGGAAAATATATTACTCACGAAGACAAATTTTTATGATGCGCCCAGAAATTAAAGATCATAAACCCAACAGTTACAAACCATAAACCCAAAATAAACCGACCATAAACGGGCATAAAAAATTAAAGAACGCCCACATATTAGAAATTAGACCAAAGTAAAGAACGAACGGTGACATAAATTACGACCAATATTACATACCAAAGTAAGAGAAATCAGAAAGTACAGACCAATATTACATAGCAAAGTAAATTATAGTAAGAGAAATAAAAAATTACAGACCAATATTACAGAACAAAGTAAATTACGGACCAATATTACAGACCAAAGTAAGAGAATTCATAAATTATGTTCTTCTCAAAGTAAAGAACGCCCATATATTACAGACCAAATAGCTTACCCAAATAACAAAGTATGGAAAAGAAAAAGAGATCTGAAAAAAAGACTGACTTGGAGAAAGAAGATCAGTAACCCGTGCACAGCTCCAAGCTCTACCACCTGCAGCTCTGAACCCATACACTAATTTTTGTTTACCCTATCCTCTGGTCCATCATTCACACAAAATGTATTTGTAAAGCTACATGTTTACCCTTCACCTCATTTCTCCTTCTTTATTTTTCAGTTTTTTTACTTCTTCTTCGTCTTCTTCCTTCTTCATGCAACAGTAACATATTTATTTATTTTCTTCTTCCCACACATGAATTTTCTAGAATATTTATTTATTTTCTTTTTTTCCAAGAACATTGTTTGAAGTTTATTTATTTTCTTTTTTCTAGAAAACTTGAATTTTGGATGAAATTTGATGGGTTTTATTAATTTTGTACTACATGATGGGGTACACTGGCATCGTGTAGCCCCATCTTGTAGACTGTAGGATGGCTACACGATGCTAGTGTAGCCATCGTGTAGACTACATGACGGGTACATTGATGTTATGTAGCAATTGTGTAGACTGCACGATGGGGTACACTGGCATCGTGTAGCTTACACGATAGCTACACGACATTAGTGTACCATCATCATGTAGACTGCATGATGGCTACATGACACGATGCTAGTATACCCCCATCGTGTAGCCCGTGTACCTAAATTTATGAACAAAATAACTTTCAGGCCTCCAAAAGTGCTTAAAACAGTGTTTTTGGGCCTGAAAGTGGCCTGCGACAAGTAAACCCCATCGCACGTGTAGATCTTTGAATAAAATTTAATTCGATATCTTACAGGCCATGTGGTTCAACCCGAGTCAAAAGTTAAGTCCTCTAGAAGTTTATCAGATCGGAAACATTAAAATCTTTTAATGAATTTTTCAAATACTTGAGACTATATTTTATTCTTCAATTTTAAAAGTATTCTTGACAGAAAATGCCCGTTTTTTTCGTGTAGTCTACACGATGACAGTGTACTCGTCGTGTAAAATACACGGTGCTAGCGCACCCCATCGTGTAGTACAAAATTAACAAAACTCATTCTCGGGTTTCTCTCTCTCAAATTTGGCCAAAAACTAAAATTAACAAAACCCATCAAATTTCATCCAAAATTCAAGCATTCCTGAGAAAAGAAAATAAATGAACTTCAAACAACGTTTCAGAAAAAAATAAAATAAATAAATATTCTCAGAAAATTCATGGGCAGGAAGAAGAAAATAAATATATATTTTGATGTTTCATGAAGAAGGAAGAAGGACGAAGAAAAAGACGAAGAAGACGAAGAAGAAAATGAATAAGAAAATGAAGAAGCGGAAAAAATGAAAAAATGAAGAAGGAGAAATGGGATGAAGGGTAAAATGTAACTTCATAAATTTATTTTGAGTGGAAGGTGGGCCAAGGGCTAGGGTGAGAAAAAATTAGTGTAAGGGTGTATTTCTACAAAATGGTTAGTGTAGGGGTCTACTTTAACCAAAACAATCTGAGAAATAAGCTCTGATTGTTGAATATTATGGTGTCCTTGCTATTCTTAGGTTAGGGCTAGGGCTTGGTTGGGAGAGAAAGGGTAAAAAGATGAAAGTAATTGTATTTTAATAAAGGGGTAAAAATGAAATAGAATTTGGTTTTAACTGAGGGCATAACTATCTTTTAATAATATTTTAACAGAAAACTTAATAGAGTGGCGCAAGTGTCTATACTTAAAAACAACATGGAATATGAGTAATATTTTTAAACTTAAAAGATATGTGAGTGTCATTTAATGAAATCTCAAGGGTGTCAGTGAAATTTTTCTTTTTATTTTTTATCATTTGTGATATCCTTGATATTTTCTTAAATCTTGTGCCATTTTTCATAATTAAATTGAAAAGTTGTAATTTTATGGAGATTTCACTACAAGTAACAGGGACTTTAATGACCAATATTTTGGCCGCTAAAGCCCCTAAATTTAGTCGCTAAAGGTTTAACACGAAAAACATATGTTAGTCGCAAACCTCAACGCTTTCGATTCATCAGCGATAGGCTCATCTCATGAAGCAAACATGCATTCTTGCAACATCACAATTATCCAAATTCAAGATAAATATATTCATCAATAAAAAAAAGTGTTGAAAAATCATCTAGCAAAATTTGATTCAAAGTGATAACCCTCACCACCCCACCCCCAATTAAAACTAACATTATTATCTTTAGACAAGGAACATCAATGAGAAAGTATACAAAAATCATCTAGCACGCTCAGATACAAAGTGATAAGCCCCCCCCCCGTCCACACCCACACANCCCCCCCCCCCCCCCACACACACACACGGAAACTAACAATAATATTAGACAATGAGCATCAATCAGAAAGTATTCAAAAAGCATCTAACACGCTCAGAAACAAAGTGACAACCTCTTCACCCCTACACACAGACATTGAAACTAACATTATTATCTTAGACAATAAGCATCAATAAGAAAGTATTCAAAAAGCATCTAGAAAGTATTTGAGACATGGCAAATTTAAGTTTTAAGAAAGATTTAAATAACCCACAACAAGGCGTCTAAAATAGTGGAAGGGCTGTCAGCTCCGATTAGCAACCCTGGAGCTCCCATAACTAGCCTTCCAAAATAGCTTGAGGATTGGAGAAGCAACGTCACTAGTGTTAATGGCTTAAACCCCATATAACTCTACAACTGGGGGCAACTATTGTGAGTATTTTCTGAGCCCCCTCTACGAAGGTGACACACATCTCCTTATAAGTTTAAAGTGGATCACCCATGCAGCTATGTTAGAGTGATTTACATGACCTTAAGCCAGCCACTTCAAGCGGGAAAAAGAATAGAACGGAAAGAAAACTAATGCTTTCTAGCATGTCAATACAAGGCACAACTTTTATTTCAAATTATGACCAACCATCAGTCTGGCATTCCCTCAGCATCTGAGAAAGGGGGCAGTCTCCATATGGGTTTTCCATGATTATTCAAATAAACTTGCTGACAAAGCCTGACATAACCAATTTGTCTTGCTTACTTACGAGACTTTACCTGAAACCTATTAATTAAGATTTGATAGGCATACATGCACCATTTAAAGCTTGTTGATAAATGTACCTTTTACTGATCACGAAAATATACAAGTCAATACTAGAGTCAAATTATATAATTATAGCACAATTAGAATCACTAAGTACAACTATGGTTCTTATGCACATCTAACTGAAGATGGAGAAAGTGTAGGGTTCAATGCTACAAAATGTAGAACAATTTACTTAGATTAATATCTAATATGCATAGAAAACTATGAGCGTAGAGCCTCGCCTGACTGAATAACCAAACGTACCAAGGTAGTAAGTGGACACTACTGGCTGAATAACCAAACATGCATTTAGAATAGCAGTGGTGAATGTCCAGTAAAAAGGAATTACCCGATGAGTCGTAACCAAAATTGCACTGGAAGCAAGGAATCCCTCGATACCTGAAGCTGAGTTGCTGGGGATTTTTTTCGGCTACTTTCTTCATTATCTATAAAAGCATGTGCTTGAAACATAAGCATTTTTATTTTTCAATCCATAACTCACTTAAAAGAATGTGAACTAGTGGAGGAAAACATTTTACCTGCAACAAGGTCATTTGAATAAATGACATATTACACAGGTTGTACTTGTACATACCTATAAGATGGAAAACTCCAGAAGTCTTTCCAAGAATTTTTTGGCCTTCGTTACTACAAAACAGAAATGAGAAATTACTATTTCCCATAAAACTTATATAAATATCCCTCTTTCTGCTCACCTGTTAAAAGCATGTGGCACATCTTTCGAAGTTGGCTTTTCTTTTGAGGCTAAATGCCATGAAAGTGTCTTTGATGCATGAGTACCTAATAAGTTTATGCTAGAAATGTAAATCATAATAAATAGCAAAACAGATAAGACCAATAACGACTAGAACTTCTGTAGACAATTTTCAACCAAGTCATCAACTTGTAAACCTTGGAGCCTTGGAGTTGAATCAAACATATTTTATAGTCTAACAGAAACTGCAGAAGCAAACATCATAACATAGAGAATGCAAGATACGATAATGCTAGTTATAAATTCAAAAGAAAGAAAACATACATAATTACACAAACAAGTCTCATTCTTTCCCAGTCCTTTAATCAAAAAAAGAAACATGAAAAAGAACAACTATATTAAGTTTAAAGATTCATTTCATAGTTAAAGAACATTGTCAATGTTTAAGGCCTTAACTCCTAAGGACACAATTTTCCATTTTTTTTGTTGTTGTCTTCGTTCCCTGTTTGGTTGCTAAGGAAATGATAAAGATCATAAAGAAAAGGAAATTCAAATAATTGGAGAACTCACGTCGAAGCAGAGGGACCCATGAGGGGATTCTCGAAGAGTGGCTGAAAGGATAACCTTCTAAAATATTTGAGTGCACATTGTTCATGAGAATTATGCCACCAGTCATTGACAAACATGGTGGTGATGAAGAACAAAATGTGAAGGATAACGAAGAGAGAGATTACCCAAGTATCAGCTCGTTGCCGCCTAGACCCTGATCGGAAGAAGGGAATCTTCTGTTCTTGGATGTTTTCAGCCAAATCAGTGGCGAATGGAGGATTCAAAATGTCTGCTTCCATTTCCGCCATTGATTTTATGAATTGATAAATCTACAGCTTCACAAGATGGATTCTTGATCTGGGGTTAGTATGTGTATGAGCAACATGGAGAGGAAGAGAGTGAAAAAAATTAATACGGTAAGTGAGGATGGAGTTGTCGCCTTAAGCAAATATATTACAAAAAGTAAACTAGAAGAAATATGAGAAGTGAGAGACTCAGTACCCTTAGAGGCGAGGATGGCAATGGTAGAGTAGGGTGGAACGATAAAGGAGAAGAAGCACCTCAGTGGCAAACGACAACAACGAATGAGATCTGTCACGGGGGTGAGAAAGGAAAGGGGATTTTGAGGCATCAGGTGAGGGATCGTTCATCGCAGGGGTGAGAGGGGGAAAGGGGATTTTGGGCGCAGGGTGGGAAAATTGAGAAAGAGAGAGTTTTACTATCTTCTTTCAATGGTGTCATTTTGGCCCCAGGTTTTAGTGATGACTTTTGTAGTTGGTCAGGAACAGTGGCAGGTTTTAGCGACGATTCATTTTATTCATGGGTAAAAATGGTTTTTTACTGACCAAAAAGTTATTTGGTCAGTAAAACCTTACTCTTTGCTGACGAAATTTTTTATTGGTCGGCAAAAGCCTAACAAAAACTTAGAGCGCCACCTTGTTTCCTTTCCCGGGTAAAAATCAGATATTTTAGCAACCAAAAAAAATGTTGGTCACTAAAGGTGGCTTTTAGCCATGAATTTCATTTCGCCGCTAAAGGTTTGTTAAAGTGTTTCTTTTAATTTTTATTCCACTCAACCCATGAGGCAAACATACCCTTCTTATCTCCTTCCTCATTTCTTTCAAGCCATGTTCTTCATTTCAGTTGTCATTACCATTGCTCTGGCATTTCAGTATTGATGGAAGATTAAGATAGTCTTTTGACCATCTACTAGCCTCACTCAACTACCACTCATTTCTCTGCTTCATAAAGGAAAATTCACCCCATTTATATGATTCTTCATGAAGTTTCTCCATTTGTTCGTCACCTCTCCCACAACTATTGTCATCAGTTGAAAACCTTGCTTGAGTAAAAGCCCATCTTGTTGTAGATAACATTTACAATGAATAAGGAATGAAAGAATTAAGTAAGATACTTAAAGTAGTGGTTTATAACTACTTGAGCGGCCTTCAATTAATTGTTGACATTTTCTTGTAGCGATCTCCAAGTAAGATATGATAACTTGAAAGGTTCTAGAAGTATATTATAACTACTGGAACCATTCAAGCAACTATTAATATTTTTCAATAGTAAAGTCGTAGTCAGATATAATAGCTTGAATGGTTAACGTAGTTATTGTTAGGGGTTATACCCTCAAAGTATGTGTATTGACATATTGATTTGAAATTTAAAATAATTACATTTTTCTTATAATTGTTCTTTTAAATTATTGTTGAATAATTTAATATAAATATTTGAAAATTCTATATTCATTAATGAGACTATGATCTTGCATTAGTATAAGAGGATTAAGATAATAGATAATGAATGAAATTGTTAGCAACATATTAAAGTATTGAATCTTTAATGAATGGTTGCTAGTACGGTTCACTAAGTATTATGGATGCGTGTGATCTAGATCTGGATGATGTGGATAGATATCTTAGTGAAGTTACTTTATATAATAAGATTATATATGACAGGACCGGTGTGAATTAATATCTTTGTTAACGTGTTGTTTATCATAAAGATTTAATACACATCAATTCGATAATCATATGTAGATCAGTCTAAATCCTAAATAATCATGAACTCTTATACATGTCTACTAGATCTTTTGATCCACTCGTTAAGGTCTGTATGTTAATCAGGCTTGTGACTTTTGTTTTGGAGATTAAGTGATGTGGATGGCTGGAGATATGATCTTATAAGATTTGAAATCTAAGATTTTCTAACGGACGTATATTGGTTCCCTTAAGTGTTAATTCTAGAACTGAATGATTATTGAGCTCAATTTTATAATAAGATTATAAATTAGTCATTCACTAGTGGATTAATGTTACTTAAGGATTAAGAGCTAATTAGAAGGGTAAAATGATAATTTTGACTAGTTCTAATTTATGAACCAATAATTGGATTACAAACCTACATGAAATGATTATGTCAGTGGAATACATGAGAATACTCTGTAAATACATTTTATAATCTCTAAGAGTGTAATTCCATATGTATAGTGGAATAATAATAGAATTAATGAATAAGATTATTTAATTAAAGAGTTTAATTAATAATCTAGTTTATTGGAGCTTAGGATTATAGATCAATGGTCCTCAAGTCACATCTATACTACGGTGTTGATAAGTGTATTTTACACTCATATTTTAGATAATATTAACCTTATTTTTGTTAATTATTTTAGATTTTTTGATTGATTTATGGATTTTTTTTGTTTCTATCTTGTAGGTTTGATATTCAATTGCTTTTGGATTGATTTGGAAAGATTTGGAAATCAAATATTTAGAAAAATCATAAAAAATGGAAGTGGGAAGGAGGGCCAGCATAATGGCGTTGGCTTCCTAGCGTCACCACGCTGGTAGTATAGAATGTCAGCGTCGCGGTGCTGACTTCCCAACGTCACGACACTGGCTGTACAAAATGCCAGCGCTGCGGGGCTGACTTCCCAGCATCACGACGCTGGCATGGCACATAGGCTGCCAAAACGCCAGAGCCGCGACGCTGGCGTGATAACATTTTTGACATTTTGCTTTTATATTTTATCCTTTTCGAACCCTTGTGTATAAAGAGAATATTTTAGGTCTTTTGGGGACTTTTTGGATGTGAGAGGTAAAGTAGAAAGCTTTTGGGAGAGGAAACAAAGACGAATCCAACCAGGAGATGGATCTCAACTTCAATTCATCCTCAAATCTAGTTTTTTCTTCTCTTTTTCTCTATGTTCATGAATATTATTAGGATATCTTCTTATTCTAGTATATTCTACTTTTTTTTATCTAGGGCTATGACGTAGCCAAACCATGATTGTTCATAAATTTTGAGTTTTAATTCAATCGATGTTTATTCAGTAATATTGAGTGTTATAATCCGTTCTTAATGCTTGTAATTGTCTGGACAACTATTGCATGGTTTTGGATTTAATTCTAAGACTCAAAAGTGATGATTGAATCTGCTCTTTGTTTATAACACCATTAAAATTTCATAAGTTAGAGATAATTATGAATCTAGTGTAGCAACTATAATTTCTTGTACTTAGTGAGTTTCATTATATTGAATCTTGACAGAGAAGTATGATCCGTATTTTTTATTCATTATTATCGATGCTTGAGAAAGATTGATAATTATATTAGAGAAATTGGCTATCAATGTTCTGAATACATGCTAATTGTTTTAGAATTGGAATTTAGAGCATGTTGGTTTGGTGAAATCAAAAACCCTAGAGTTTTTAACTATTCAAATTTTATCTTTGTCAAATCTTTATCGTTTTAGTTTAATTAAAAATCCTAACTTTTCATCATTCTCAAGTAGAATTAAGGTTTAGTTAATTTCAATTATTGATATCAATCAATCATGTGGATGATACTCTATTTTTATAGAAATATATTAACACTTGCACTATAGAAAATCTACAACAAGTTTTTTGTGCCATTGTCGGGGATTAATTTTCTTTATTAATATTGGAGTTACGTATCCTTAATTTTACTTCAAGTCCTAATTTTTTTTTATTTACGGTTGTTTACTATTTTTAGTTTTTAGGTGTTTTGTAAGGTGTGTGAGAATGGTCAATAAGGTCGCGTCTGCTATTCCACGGAATATTATTAATGTTATTAAGCTTTTCCTTTCCTTAATGAGCTTCCAGTTAATAGTTCCCAAACTAGTTGGTCTTAGGGTATTAGGTTTTAAGACACCACTTCGAGCTTAGTCACTCAAGTCCAAGAGGATATGAAATCTAATTTATTCACCATATTTTTATATTGAAACTCCTCCCAACCACCCAAATTGTCATAGCTCTAATTATGTTCCCAGAACATTCAAATACTATGAGTAAAAATGGGTACTAGGGAAAACTTTTTATAAGATTGCGAAATTGCCATGGGTAATAAAAAAATGACTATTTAGGCTCAACAGGGATGATTAGGAAAATAATTATGCACAGGTTGGCTTAAAAATCTCAAAAGGTCCAATATGGCTTAAATCATATCCTAAGTGAAGTGTAGCCTAGAATTTCACCTCTAACAACAATTAAATTAGTTCTAGAGTTCATATGAGATCATAATGATTCCTTAAGCCACATAAACCTTCTCTAACCAAAAAGATAATCAAACGCTCAAGGCTAGGTGCTCAATATGTCGAGATTCTCTAGTGAAATGCAAATCAATACTTTGTTCAAACACACACCGACACACAAATTCAAAATTTTTTTCCAAAACCATCAATAATTCAAAACCAATCTCATCATAGGTGTTTGTGATGTCTACAACAGAACGCCAAAAAAAATAAAATTTAAATTAGAGCCGCCACCCCCAAACTAAAAACTTTCATTGTCCTCAATGAAAAGAAAATATGTAAAAGGAGCAAGTAGAGAGGACTTCCCTGAATAATGATGAGCTAACATCCTCGTCAGTGTCTGCATTGTTCTTGTTATCTCCAACTGAGAGGAAAGTGGTGCATGAGCCAAATTCATACATAGTTTTTTTATATAAAAACCTGAAGAAAAACAATGATAAAAAAAAGCAAAAGAAAATAAAAAAACTAAAAAAAAAGAAATAACAGAAATATAATCGACTTGTCTCCCGGTAGCGCTTTCTTTAATGTCTTCAGCCAGACATAATGATCATCCAGGCTTCACCCATTGTCCATTGACTTTAGAATTCCCTTTGTGTCAGAAATTGATCAGCCTAAAACCATTTGTTGCTCTCTCAAAACCCTCAGCAGCTTGTCTTCTTATTCACCATTTAACGAAGCAGAGATAATGACAGGAAAAGTGGATGTTTCTCCCATAAAGGTTTACTGAAGGTGGAGGTATAACACTGATGGTTTTTCAATAAGTGGTAGGTGTCTAGGTTTACCTTCTCTAAATTCTGCACTATCCACCCGCAAACAACTATTCATATCATTTTGGTGTTTGATTACTTTGAAGACATTAAAAATTACCTGATCATCTTGCAATCTCAGAATAAGTTCCAATTTTTGCACATTTATCAGAGTTCTTCCCATAGCTAAAAATGTCTACTAAGAATAATTGGAATTTCTTGGTTTTCCTCCATGTCAAGAACAATAAAATCAGCTGGGAAGATATATTTATCCACATTTACCAAAACATTCTCAATAATCTCAAATGGATATCTGATAGACCGATCAGCTAACTATAAGGATACCCCGTCATGGGCTTAGCTTCTCCAAGACCTAGCTTCTTATAAACTGAATATGGCATCAAATTGATACCAGCCCCAAGATCACATAAAGCATTTTTAAAATATGAATTCCTAATGGTTAAAGGAATAGTAAAACTCGCAGGGTCCTTTAACTTTGGAGATAATTTATTCTGCAAGATAGCGCTACACTCCTTAGTGAGTGAAACTATCTCATACACCTCTAGCTTTCTCTTGTTTGAGAGAATATTTTTCATGAATTTTACATAGCTCGGCATTTTTTCCAAAGCATCATCAAAATGGATGTTTATATGTAGTTTCCTAAATAAATCAAGAAACTTAAAAAACTGCTTGTTCAAATTTTGCTTTTGGAACCGCTGAGGGTATGGAATAGGTAGAACATATGGTGGACGATTATCAGGAAAGAGCTTTGACTTAGGCTTGCCTTTCTTCTTTTCTGAACTCTCGGTAGGATCATCACCCATTGTCTCAGCTTCTGCTTCAATTGGCTGAGAATTTTCAACTGTGGCTTTCTGAGGTTCTACTAACTCCTTGACACTACAAAGAGTAATGGCGTTTACTTGTTCTTTTGGATTCCTCTCGGTGTTGCTTGGTAGAGAACCTTGTGGTCTTTGTGTGGGTATTTCTAAAAGTTGACCCGTTTGAAGCTCCAAATTCCTAATTGACGCAGCTTGACTCTGAATACTGGTTTCTTGCCTCTGAATATTGGTTTCTTACCTCTGAATACTTGTTTCTTACCTCTTAAGTGTAGCATATTTTCTTGCCATAATAGAGTAGTATTAACTGTGAGTTGGGCAATAGCATCTTCTAGAGAAATTTTAGGTTGATGAGGCTGAAACTGAGGTTGAGTTGCAACTGGTGGATTAATCACATTCTGACTATTCTTCCACGAGAAATTGGGGTGATTTCTCCATCCTTGATTGTAGGTGTTAGAGAATGGATTATTCTGCCTCTTATAGTTCTCAACAAAATTAACATGTTCTTATTGAAAATGAGCAAAAGGATTACTAGCTTGACATTCAATATTAAGATGGGTCCACTATAGAAATTACAAACTTCCCGTGAAGCATCAATAATACTAGTGTTGGCGGTGAAAGAGCTCAATTGCTTGGACAATGTAGCTACTTGAGCAGTAAGAGCGGTAAGAGCATCGACTTCATGAACTTCATGAATCTTTCTTGATACGTTGCACTCAATTAGCCATTGATAGGCATTAGCAACCATTTCTTCAAGCAAAGCATGAGCCTCATCATGTGTTTTGCCCATTAAAGCTCATCATGCTGCTGTATCCACTAGTGTCCTCGTTGAATTTCCCAAACCATTATAGAAAGTTTGGACTTGTAGCCATCCAGAGAGTCCATGATGTGGGCATCCTCTCAACATCTTTTTAAACCTCTCCCAATCTTCATAAAGAGACTCCTTATCATATTGGACAAAAGTAGTGATCTCGTTCCTAATCTTGCCTGTTTTAGCTGGTGGAAAGAATGTAGTAAAAAATTTCTCAGAAAGTCCATCCCAAATGGTGATTGATCCAACGGGTAAAGAGTTCTCTTAGCTTTATCTAGAAGTGAAAATGAGAATAATCTCAACCTAATTGCATCAGTTGAGATATTGTTATGCTTGACTGTCTCACAAATTTTGAGAAAAATGGCTATGTGAACATTTGGATCATCATTAGGCATGCCACTGAACTGATTTGCTTATACCATGTGAATGATAGCCGGCGTAATCTCAAAATAGTTGGCATTAATAGCATGGTGTTGAATATCAAACGCGGCCTCATTGACCATTGGCATAGCATAATCCCGAATTGCCCGGTTATTTTGGTTGTTCACAATTTCAGGATTTTCTCTAGTATCTTCCATGGTTTCTTGAGGTTGTTAAGAAGCTTCCAAATTTTCTCACACACCTTAAAAAATGCCTGAAAACTCAAAATAGTAAAAAATCGTAAATAAAAATATTAAGACTCGAAGTAAAATTAAGGATAAGTAACTTCAATAATAATAAAAAAAATCAATCCCCGGCAACAACACCAAAAACCTGTTGTGGATTTTCTATAGTGCAAATGTACACGATCGTCGTCAACTGATAAATTTCTATAAAAATAGAGTATCATCAACAGGATCGATTGATATTAATAATTGAAATTAACTAAACCTTAATTCTACTTGAGAATGACAAAAAATTGAGATTTTTAATTAACCTAAAATTCTAATTAAACTAAAATGATAAAGATTTGACAAAGTTAAAATTTGAATAATTAAAAGCTCTAGGATTTTTTATTTCACCAAACTAAACATGCTCTGAATTCCAATTCTGAATAAATTAACGTTTATTCAGAACATTGATAGTGAATTTGTCTAATATAATTATCAATTTTTCTCAAGTATCGATAATAATGAATCAAAAATATGAATCATACATCTCTAAAAAGATTCAATATAATGAGTATCATTAAGTACAAGAAATTATGGTTGCTATACTAGATTCATAATTATCTCCAACTTATGAAATTCTAATGGTGTTATAAACAAACAGCATATTCAATCATCACTTCTCAGTCTCAGAATTAAATCCAAAATCATGCAATAGTTGGCCTGACAATCACAATCATTAAAATGGATTATAACACTCAATAATATTAAATAAATATCGATTGAATTAAAACTCAAAATTTATGAACAATCATGGCTTCGATACGTCGTAGCCCTAGATAAAAAAAATTAGAAAATACTAGAATAAGAAGAAAGATATCCTAATAATATTCATGAACATAGAAGAAAAGAGAAGAAAAAACTAGATTTGAGGATGAATTGAAGTTGAGATCCGTCTCCTGATTGGATTCGTCTTCATTTCCTCACCTAAAAGCTCTCTCATCTGCCTCTCACATCCAAAAAGCCCCCAAAAGACCTAAAATATTCTCTTTATACACTAGGATTCGATAAGGATAAAATAGGAGAGAAAAACACGACAAACGTTATCGCGCCACTGTCTAGGGTGTGAATATTTCAGGACATGAGAAAATGACTAACTTGCAAAAGAAATTTTTATTCTGGGGTAATTACATAATTATGAGATAATTATGTGTTATTAATTAATTGAATTACTTATGTATTTAAATATAATTTTTGGAAATTATATATGTAGATAATTAAAAAATTATCGATAAGTAGCACAGAATATCTAATTTATAAAATTAGATAATTAAATTATTATCTTATAATAATTTTAATCAACTAAATCTGTTATTTATGACATAACAGATAAGTTAGTTGATAGGGATAATCAGATATGTTAATTTTGAATGATTCGATATCAAGATAATTATATGATTAAAATAAATATTTAATTCACAGTAATTATTACGTGTCAATCACTGATAGGGTATTAGAAATTGACATGGACTAGTGTGATGTCATGTGACACCACAGTAGTGAGTGTTCAACACTATAGTGCCACATGACACTACAGTGGTGCCGTGAGGCACTATGCTGGCTCGCGACACACTATAGTGCCACGTGGCACTATAGTTGTGCACAATTGCAGCGGGTCCAATTGTAATTGATAATTTTATAATAAAATATTATTTCAGTTTATTCCTAAAAATCTGATACGCCAATATCTAGAATATATACAGATATTATTCTAGTGGCCTTGCTGGTTGAAAGAAGATGAGAGAATCAGTTGATCAGATCATCAGTTCGTCAATCAAGAGTTGAATTGAGAACATGATTGGTGTTAGAGAGATTTTCTTCTATGATTAAACATTAATCAAATCTCTAAAAGAATAATCATCACATTCTTTTAGAGAATCGTCTCATTAAAATTTTTCTCAATAAATCTCTAGATCTCATGTGTTGAGAACATCTAGAAACATAAAAAGTGTCTTGTAATATTCTACGTGCCAACACACATCCTAGTACATTAAGGATTGACTTGGAAAATTTTGGTGTGGATCTCTGAGTCTACTAATCATTAAGACGATTTTGTGGGAACGGAGGATCGATCAAATTTTGCAAGGACACTTGATATAGACTACAAGAGGTATATGATTCATAACCATGTATGTTGTAGATTTAACTTATAAATATATAATGGATCCTAACTGATTGAAAAGAGTTTTCAATAAAAGTTTTTATTTGGTTATCGTGGCGTTGCGTAAGTTTTGTTTTATTAAAAGATTTGATTTTTATTAAAAGTTTAATTTTTTTAAAAGACCTCGCGCCTCCACGCTTAAGTCGCGCACGCTCTGTGACGACCAACAAGTGGTATCAAAGCGGTCTTTTACATATTTATATGTTAAATATTCTGTGGGTTTTCTTGCATTATCCATATAATATGAGGTATGTATGATGATGAATGGTTATATATTTTTGAATGTATGAAAAATAATGGATCGCTAATTGTATGGTGATTATTATGTTAGGTTTTTTTTTTATTTTTCCTAGGTCTTGTGTAAGCCAAATTAAGGCGTTGGAATTTTTGTAATTTTATTTTGAATATTATTGTAATTATTACACATGTGTGAAGATGAAGAACGCAGGAGACGAATGACAGAAATTTACTCTTCACATGAAACATTGTTCATCCGTGAAAACATTGTTCATGCCGGAAATTTATCGTTCTGACGGGGGTGAAAAATGCCGGTGGTACTGTACCGGTGGTGAACAGTGGATGTCTGGTGCGGCAGACGGCTGATGGAGGTAAGATGGGCAGTGGTGGTGATGGGCAGCGATCAGAGAGTACTATCGTCAGTGACAACTGCTGTCACATTATAGAAAAGTTTCCAACAAACCATGCAACCAACTCTATCATCTAAATATTTCATTAAAACCCAACCTCTTTTAATTATCCATTTAAATTTTGAAATTAATGTAATTTTAAAATTAAAATTATTAAATTTTGATCTTATGAAAATTAAAAATTAATAGGTTGATTGGGTTTGACTCAAGTTTGATCAAATCAAATAAAGTGTTTATTTGACTAAGACAAAGTCAACTATATTAAAAGGGATAACTATAGAAATTATTTTAATTAAGAAAAATATATTTTCCAATTAAAAAGGGCTTTGTTCAAAGTTTGAACATTATGAAGATGGACATCAGGAGGAGAAGGCAATATCTGGGAAATATATATTCCTAAAGTCCGTGTTGTAATTTTATTTCTTTATTTCAAGGGTTGTAATTTAAAAATACTCAATAGTCACTCGGTCTATTATTATTTTATTTAATTATTAAATAATTATTTAATTATTATGTTTGATAACATGTTCATGCATTAGTCGATCACATGCCATACATGAAAATCTCACACAGTTTTATTTAATCATGCATCTCATCTGTAGAAATATGATTTATTAGGATTGTCCTAATATGTTTATATGTATTGCTTTATGAAATCAATTGTATGCAAACTACTAGGTTTTAACTAGTTAAAATTTGGTAATCACACCATACTAAAGGCTATAGTAACATTTACGTTAACCGACTTTTGTAAAAGAGTTTTATTATAGTTTGATGAATATAATTAATTAATTAATCTAACACCTAATTATGACTTAGGCGCTTCAGAAAATGAAATGAACTTAGACCAATGAGATTGAATTAACTGATAATTAAATACTCATAGGGTTATTATTTTAACTAGTAATTAATTTAGAATTAATTGATGAGTTAAAATAGAAACGCATTATCCTAAAATAGTGAGTGGGAGAAGGTTAACATGTCAATGTAACTTATGGTCTCTATCATTAGTACAACATCGTGAGGTGCAGTGAGGGCCTTGAGATGGCTTTGTTTTTATCCCTCTAAGGAAGGTTTCGAGCTATACCAATATCAAGGTTGGACTTCTTAAGAAGATAGGAGGAAGTGTTGTAGTTTAGTTTTGACTGACCCTAAGGTGGCATATTCTAAATAAAGTCATGAAATCTGAAATGATGGGTTATACTCACAAAGTCACAATTAAACTTTCATGTGGATAGTTGTGACTTGACCGAACAAGTGATACATTATTGTTAAAAGAAAAAATATGAGATATTTTAAGTTTTAATTAATAAGGATGAGAATGTCTCATAGACAGTCTGAGGTTAATCTCACCGACCCTAAGGCGCCACATTAATCGTTGGCTTTTTTATCGTGATTAGTAAATGCTAGTGTTTATTGTGATTGTATTCATGCATCACGTTACTTTTTGAATTGTAGATATTTATCAATTATATTGAATCATATATGTTTTAAATTTCAGTTATCAATATTATGTCTATCATTGGCAACTATGTTACTACTTTTTTCACTCTTGAGAAATTGAATGGTGATAATTTGGTATGTTAGAAATCAAATATGAACTTATTACTGATTTGAAAGAACCATAAGTTCATTCTTACTGAGAAATGTCCTGAGGATCCCGCTGTTGGCACCCCTAAGAACGTTAGGGGAAAATATGATGCTTGGATCATATCAAATAATAAGGCGAAGTGCTACATGCTTGTGAGCATGAATGATGTTCTGAGAATCAATCATGAAATCATGGAGACAGCCTATGAGATTATGGAATCTTTACAAGCAATGTTTGGGTAGCAGTCTGATCAAAGTCATCATGAGACCACTAGGAGCTATATGACATTTCAGATGAGGAAGGGTACTCTTGTTCGAGAACATGTTTTGAACATGATCAACATAATGCACGAGGTAAAAGTACATGGGGTGACCATTGATGAGCGGACTCAAGTTAGCATCATACTAGAGTCACTCACACCAGCTCTTTCTGCGTTCACGACCAACTATGTTATGAACAAGTTGCAATTCAACATGATCCAATTGTTGAATGAACTATAGATTTTTTAGTCACTCAATCTTAGAATGACCAAAGAGGACGAGGAAAATATTGTCGAGCAAAATCCTTCTTGCAATATTATTAAGAACAAGAAAAGGAAGAAGAACAATGGTAAGGAAAAGAGTAAGAATAAAAGTGTAAAGAAAGCTAAGACATCGCCGAAAGCTAAGAAGAACAAGAAAGATAGCAAGCCCAAAGGAAATTGTTTCACTGTAGGGTTGAAAGTCATTGGAAGAGAAATTGTAACAAGTATCTCTCTGAGCTGAAAAAGAAAGGTAAATTTGATTTACTTGTACTTGAAGCTTGTTTAGTAGAATATGATTTTTCATCCTAGATACTTGATTCAGGAGCCACCAACCATGTATGTTCTTCTTTGCATATGCTTAATTCGTCTAGGGAGCTGACTGATGGCGACGTCGTTTTGAGAGTTGGCAGTGGTGCGCTGGTGTCAACTAAAGCATTAGGGACAGTCCGTTTACTTTTTGGATATAATTACTTAGTTTTGAATGATGTTTATTATATTCTTGGTTTTTCGAGGAATTCGATTTCTCTTTCATTTTTGCAAAAATAATTATTCAAAGTTTCTTTCATTGATAAAGAGTTTATTATTTCTAAGAATGGATTCGATATATGTCATGCTAAAATTATAAATGGATTGTATATACTTAAATCGACTGAACGCGCGTTAAATAATTTTGAATTATTTAAAGTAACAAACCTAAAAATAACAAACGACAAAGAGTTTTTCACGATGATAACATATATTTATGGCATCTTAGGTTGAAACATATTAATCTATATAGGTTAAACAGGTTAACAAAGCATAGTGCTTTAAGAGAGCTAAAAGTTGGAACTCTTCCTGTTTGTCAATCCTATCTAGAGGTAAAATGACCAAGAGACCTTTCACAGGAAATGTCCAAAGAGCCAAGGAACCACTTGAGTTAGTACATACTGATGTTTGTAGACGGATCAATGTACAAGCTAGAGGTGGGTATGAGTATTTTGTCACTTTCATTGATGACTACTATAGATATGGTTATAGTTACCTAATGCGTTGAAAGTCTGAAACTTTTAGAAAGTTTAAAGACTTCAAGGCTGAAGCTGAAAAGCAATTAGGTAAATCATTGAAAACCCTTCGATCCGATCGAGGTGGTGAATACTTGGATTTAGAATCCATTGATTATTTGCTGGAGTGTGGAATCCTATTCTAACTTACAACACCTGGAACACCATAGCAAAATGGTGTTACAGAGAGGAGAAACCAAACCTTATTTCATATGGTTAGGTTGATGTTAAGCTACTCATCATTGTCACTTACATTTTGATGATATGTACTACACACGACAACTTACATTTTGAATGTAGTAAAACGCCTTTAGAGTTATGGAATGGCTCCAAACTCAGTTTGCGTCATTTTTGTATATGGGGGTGTCCAACTCATGTTCTCAGACCCAAGACCGAAAAGTTACACTCAAGGTCTGAGGTATGCATATTCGTTGGCTATTCTCTAGAGACTAGATGTGGGTACTTTTATAGTCACAATAATCAAAAGCTGTTTGCGTCAACAAATGCAACCTTTCTTGAGCATGACTATATGCAAAACTACAAACTTTGTAGCAAAGTAGTTCTCGAGGAATTAGCGACTGATGGGATCAGACCACCTTCAATTTTTACTGATAAATGACAAACCAGAGAAATCACAGTTCATGCAAAGGAAACCCCGATGCAATGTCGTAGTGGGAGGGTTGTGAGACAACCAGTTCGCTACGAACTAGAGGCACATGACATAGTGTCAGACACGAATAAGGATGATCCATTATCTTATAAAGAAGTAATGGATGATCCTAAAAATGAGAAATGGAAAGATGTCATGAACAAGGAAATGGAATCTATGTATTCCAATTCCGTCTGGGAACTTATAGATCCACTTGAAGATGTCAGGCTCATTGGATGTAAATGGATCTTCGAAAAGAAAAAAGATGCAGATGGGAAAGTGGGGACTTTCAAGGCACGGTTAGTAGCCAAGAGCTATACACAAAGGGAGGGAGTCAATTATGAAGAGACATTCTCCCCTATGGCCATGCTAAAATTCATTCGCATCCTTTTGTTTATTGCTCATTTTTACTCCCTTTAGTAAATATACAAAGATCAAGCATCCCACGAGATCCATTATCAAATTCAACTATTACATAGGCATTGTCAATTATATCTGGTACATATATCATAGATAACATGATTTATCAAACATTAATGTACAAAGTTCAATTCTAAAAAAGTTTCTTTCTCTCATACATGAACACACCAACTCTTAGGAGGCTATTACCTTTCCATGAACAAATCATATGCAAATTACTTATTCAATGAAGAAAGCATATATATGATGCAACCAGAAGGATTCGTATAAAAGAGGCAAGATCAGAAAGTATGCAACTTGCTTAAATCCATTTATGGATTAAAGTAAGCATCTAGATCTTAGAATCTTACCTTTGATGAGATTATAAAGTCTTATGGCTTTGAGCAAAATATTGACGAAGCATGTGTTTATTATTACACTAAAGATAAGATAGTAGTTTTCTTAGTTCTTTATGTTGATGATATTCTACTCATTGAGAATGATGTAAGAACTTTGTCAAAGGTAAAGAAATGGTTAGCTGAGAAATTTCAAATGAAAGATTTAGGAGAAGTGAGTTATGTTCTAGGCATCCAAATCCTAAGGAATAGAAAGAATAATTTATTGGCACTTTCTCAGGCATCTTATATTGATAAGGTGCTGGAGAGACTCTCTATGGAGAATTTCAAGAAATGTCAACAACCGACCAGATATGAAATTGTCCTGTCCAAGGAACAATTCCTAAGACACCTCAGGAGGAAGAGGATATGAGAAAGGTTTCCTATGCTTCAACAGTTGAAAGTCTTAGGTAAGCCATGTTGTGTACAAGACCGAAATCTGTTATACAGTGGGAATTGTCAGTTGTTATCAATAGAATCCAGGTTTATAATACTGGATTGCAGTAAAGCACATCCTCAAGTATCTTATAAGAACGAAAAACTATATGTTTGTTTATTCAGAGGGAAACTTGAACCCTAATGGATATATTGATTCTGATTTTCAATCAGACAGAGACAGTCGAAAGTCGACATCTGGACCAGTATTCACCCTAGGTCGAGGAGTTGTAGCCTGGAGAAGTATTAAACAATTCAGCATTGTAGATTCCACTATGAAAGCCAAATATATAGCGGCTTGTGAAGTTGCGAAAGAGGTGGTATGGCTCAGAAAGTTCTATTCTGATTTGGAAGTAGTTTCAGATATGAACAAGCATTGATCCTATACTGTGATAACAATGGGGCAGTAGCAAATTTCAAAAAATTGAGGAGTCACAATAGGGGCAAGCACATAGAGAGGAAATATTATCTTGTAAGAGAGATCGTGTATCAAGGGGATGTGACTGTTATGAAAATAGCATCGGAATAGAACATGGCTGATCCTTTTACAAAGACACTTCCTGCGAAGTCATTTGAGGGTCACGTGCGTAACATGGGATTAAGAGAGATGCCACATTTGCTTTAGGGCAATTGAGAGATTGTTAGAGGTTATGTCATCAAGGCATGTGTATTGACATTTTGATATGAAATTTAAAGAGAATTACATTTTTCTTATAATTGCTCTTTTAAGTTATTCTTGAATAATTTATATAAATATCTGAAAATTCTATGTTCATTAATGAGATTATGATCTTGTATTAGTAGGAGAGGATTAAAATCATAGATAATGGTTAAAATTGTCAGCAACATATTAAAGTATGAAATCTTTAATGGATGGTTGCTAGTACGGTTCACTAAGCATTATGAATGCGTGTGATCTAGATCCGGATTACTGATGTGGATAAAAATCTTAGTGAAGATACTTTATATAATAAGATTATATATGACAGGATCGATGTGAATTAATATCTTTATTAACGTGTCGTTTATCATAAAGATTTAATACACATCAATTCGATGATCATATGTAGATCAGTCTGAGTCCTGAGTAGTCATGAACCCCTATGCATGTGTGCTGGATCTTTTGATTCACTCGTTAAGGTGTGTTTGTTAATCAGGCTAGTGACTTTTATTTTGGAGATTTAGTGATGTGGATGGCTGTGGACATGATCTTACCATATTTAGAATCTAAGTTTTTCTAGCAGATCGTATATTGGTTCCCTTAATTGTTAATTCTGAAACTGAATGGTTATTGAGCTCAAATTTATAATAAGATTATAAATTAGTCATTCACTAGTATACTAATGGTACTTAAGGATCAAGAGGTCGTCAGAAGGGTAAAATGGTAATTTTAACAAGTTCTACTTTACGAACTAATAATTGGAGGACACAACTACATGAAATGATTATGTCAGTAGACTACATGAGAATACTCTGTAAATACATTTTATAATCTCTAAGAGTGCAATTCCATATTTATAGTGGAGTAATAATAGAATTAATAAATAAGATTATTAAATTAAAGAGTTTAATTAATAATCTTATTTATTAGAGTTTAGGATTATAGGTCAATGGTCTCCAAGTCACCTCTATACTATGCTATCTAGAGTGTGAATATTTCCGGATATGAGAAAATGACTAACTTGCAAAAGAAATTTTTATTTTGGGGCAAGTACGTAATTATGAGATAATTAATTATGTGTGATTAATTAATTAAATTATTTATATATTTAAATATGATTTTTGGAAATTATTTATATATATATAATAAATAATTATCAGTTTTCTTATTATCGATAAGTGAAACAGAATATCTAATTTGTGAAATTAGATAATTAAATTATTAGTAGATAATAATTTAAATCAACTAAATCTGTTATTTGTGAAATAACATATAAGTTAGTTGATAGGGATAATCAGATATGTTAATTTTGAATGAACTTATATCTAAATAATTATATGATTAAAAAATTAATTCACAGTAATTGTCATGTGTCAATCACTGATAGGATATCAAAAATTGACATGGACTACTGTGGTACCATGTGACACTATAGTAGTGAGTGTGTAACATTGTAGTACAACATGGCACTACATTGGTGGCATGAGGCACTGTGTTGGTTCACGGCACACTACAGTGCCATGTGGCACTATAGTTGTGCACAATTGCAGTGGGTCTAAAAATTTGATACATCATTATCTAGAATATATGCAGATATTATTCTAATGGCCTTGTTGGTTGAAATAAGAGAAGAGAATCAGTTGATCAGATCATTAGCTCGTCAATCAAGAGTTGAATTGAGAACACGATTGATGTTAGAGAGATTTTCTTCTGTAATTAAACGTTAATCAAATCTCTAAAAGAATAATCATCACGTTCTTTTAGAGAATTATCTCATTAAAGTCTTTCTCAGTAAATCTCTAGATTTCATGTGTTGAGAATATCTAGAGACAGAAAACGTGTCTTGTAATATTCTACGTATGCACACACGTCCTAGTGCGTTGAGGATTGATTTGAAAGATCTTGGTGTGGATCTCGGAGTCTACTGATCATTGAAACGATTTTGTGAGAACGAATGATCGATCGGTTTTTGCAAAGACATTTGATATAGACTACAAGAGATATATGATTCTTAACCTTGTATGTTGTAGATTTAACTTATAAATATATAATGAATCCTGACTGATTAAAAAATAGTTTTCAATAAAAGTTTTTATTTGATTATCGCGGCGTTGCGCAAGTTTCGTTTTATTAAAATATTCGATTTTTATTATAAAAGGCCTCACGCCTCCACATTTTCGCCGCGCACACTCCGCGACGATCAGCAGTTATCATGTATTACTTACACTTTAAGTAATTATATTCCAACAAATGATCATACAATACTAGGATAAGGACTAAATAGACATAAAAGTTAATTGATGAATTTAGTCAAAACAAAAACGGTTAGAAATTTCTTATGAATTGGCAAGCTGCAGAGGCTTCACCCGGTGTGAATATAGCTTAGGACCAAGTTTGAACACCATATAAGGAAGGGGGTATGAAAAACCTAGCTATTTAGAATATCGTTGTTGTAGCAAGACAGTTTTGTAGGCTTGTCGTGAGGATTATTGATTCTTTGTGGATAACTTGATGCAAAAATGTGTTAGTGAAGGGTACTTCCATTTTTACAGTTAAACTCATTGCCAACCTTTCTTGGTCTTGGAGAAAAACTCTTGAAAATTATAGACAGAGTGAGTTGCTTTGTCGCCTGGCATAGGTACCAATGATTCCATCTCCCTACTAACAGAGCCATGACATCTAGCACTATTCTTCTCCACATGTGTGATAGGGGGTTTTGTAGAACGTAGGGTGGACCCTACATATACAGTAAATACTTTGATTAAAAAAGGGGTTTGGGCTTGGCCTAGATTAGTAGCACACATTGGGATTCATCTAGATCTACATTTCTCACTCATGATATGAAAGACACGTGATACTGGAAACCAGCCACCATTGTGAAATTCATAACGGGTTGTAAATATGCAGTTTTGTCACCTTGGTTGGCATGTAATAATGGGCTGGAAACTAAGCATAATGTGGCCTTGTGGAGCGCAGGAGTGGGGCAGAGTTGTATGTTTTTTTTTCAAGGACTATGGAGCGCATGTAATAATGGGCTGGAAACTAAGGTATTTGGAGGGCTTGCTAGGACAAAATTGCACGATTGTTTGCTGAGAACAATTTCAATGAATAGCTTGAGTTCTCCATTTGTAAACTTGTTTTTCACTGTATTTGTTTATTCTGAGTGGACTGAAAGGAATAGGACCAGGAAAAATCTAGGAATACTCGCACAATCCTAGGCAATATTGTTCGAATGGTTAGAAAAAGAACGTGGTTTGTATACCAAACAACTAGGTGTTATATATCTATATATAAAATATATTTACTAATAATAATTTAAATTAATTAAATATTATTAATTAGTGGTTAAAAGGAGTTATTGGAAGTTATCATTTACAACTCTTTGAAAAGAGTTGAAGGGTTACAACTCTTTACCAACGTGAAGTTCAATTGCTACATAACTAGTCAGTGGTTATATGGATAAATTAACTACTTTTCTTGCATTATTCAATTTAGCTTTTTTGACTAAGCAAGGATGGAAGTTTCTTTCGAATCATTATAGCTTACTCTATATTTTCCTTAAGAGTAAATAATTTCGGCATTGTGACTTCATGGGTTGGAAGAGTCTTTTGGAGGGTCGGGTGTTATTGAAATACGGCTTCTTGTGGAATGTAGGTGATGGAAAAACTATATCCATTTGGGATGACCCTTGGCTTCCTCGCCCTCATTCTTTTAAGATTATTTCACCTAGTTCAACTGGTTATTTCTTCGTGAAGGATCTTATTCTTCCTTGGGGTGAAGCTTGGAACTCAAGACTTGTTTTTGAACTATTTTTCCAAGATGATAGCAATCTAATTTTGCAGCTTCCAATTAGTAAATATGGAAGGAAGGACCGGATTTCTTGGTTTTATACCAAATCGAGGGATTTTACTATTAAATCTGCGTATTATTTGTCAAGGAAGCTAGTTACTCAAGGGCTGCTTGGATCTAAGGATTCGGAGAAGCCAGTCATAGGCAACCTCCGTCCTCTCTTTGGCGTAATATTTGGAAGCTCGATGTTCCTCCAAATCTTCTGAATAACTATGTGGCTGTTAAGGAGAATCTTATTCGTAGAGGTATGGTTATTCATCTCGATTGTCCTACTTATTTTAAAGAGAAGGAAAGTTGTGTCCACCTATTTTTTCATTGTCCGCTCTCCCAAGCTTTTTGGTTTGTCTCTCCCATTAATTTAATCTCCAACAAAATTTCGGGGTAACCTTTTTTTATTGTTGGAGGTGGATTACAGATTATGCTTTGAAGTTAAATTGTGTGGATTGGATTCAATGGATTGTGTTTGGATTATGGGGTTTGTGGAAAATAGAAATAGGATGACTTTTCAACAAATTTCTCTTCATCCTCAAGAACTGTTATTGAAGGTCCATAAACAGGTTGAAGAATATTGTGAGTTCTGAAGCCATGTTTCTTCTTTGGCTTCAATTCAGTCCTCTCCTATTTGTCTTGTCCTTTACCAAAACGTTGATTTATGGAAGCTTTATTCAGACATCGCGTGGTGGAAGGATTCGCTTAAGGGAGGAACTGGATGGATTTTATTTAATCCAAACGGTGAGGCTATAGTTGTTGGTTATAAAGGTTTGGAGTATGTTGCTTCAGCTATTATGACTGAAGCTCTTGCCTTATTATGGGCATTGGAGACAGCTAAGCTATGGTGTAGTAGACCAATTTCTATTTTCTCAGATGCTTTGTACCTCATCAACATGATCAATGATCTTAATGCTTCAGATTCTCATATTAAATCTTTAGTTTTTAATATCCAGTATTGTAAATCTAGTTTTTCGTCAATTTCGTTTCATTTTCTTAGTAGATCTAGTAATAGTTTAGCCCATCGTCTTGCTAATTTGGGGTTTAGATTATCATTTCCAATTATTTCATCTAGACATTTTCATTCTAGAATAACAACTATATTGGATTCCCCTTAGGTGTTTGTCTTGGGAGTCCTTTCAGTTGTTTCTTGTGCTCTGCTTTACTTTTTTAATGATAATTTTAATTCTTGATAAAAAAATATGATTTCTTCTTACAACAAATTGAGTGGTTTCTTGATTGAGTGAACTATTAAGGAGTTCAGCCTTAATTGTTCTTGTTAGACATTGTATCCTGGAGATAAAAAAATTTTTAGCCCGTCTGTATAAAAGTGGGGAAATCTCTATCTTAGAGAAAGCTTCTTGGAAGTGCCTTGTCTAACAAATTTCTTTTTCACATCATATTCATTGCCTCTTCAATTCTGAGATTTCTTATTATTATCTACATCAATTTTAAGATAGAGATTTTACAAATGGATTCGACATTGATGGCTCAGATTCAAGGGGTTGAAAAAATTAGAGACATTCAATGGTTTTAATTACAAACGTTGGAGCATGAAGATATTTTATCAATCGACAATTGCAAGAGTGGCTTAGGTGTTGAGTTCACCATATCCACATGATGAAGAAATTGCTAACGGGTTTTCATTCACATACATATGTCGATTTACAATTCTCAGCTCCATGACAAATACTCAGTTCAATGTCTTTCATGTTCATAAGACATCAGTGGAACTATGGTATGCTCTCCAACAAAGGTATGTGAATGAAGATGCCGGGAACAAATCTTTCTTGGTAAAGAAGTACATTGATTATAATATGGATGATTCTAGACTCATTATTGATCAAATAAATGAACGTAATAATTTTGCCATAGAATGTGCTGATGCGGGTGAACCAATTTCAGAGACTTTTCAAGTTTCTACAATAATTGGTGAACTTCCACCATCTTGGAAGGATTACCGAAAGATTTTAAAACATAAGAAAAAGTCTTTCAATTTGGATCAATTGGTTCAGCACATTCAAATTGAGAATGAGGCTTGAGTTAGAGACGGACTTGGAAACCAAGAAAAATTTGATAATGTCCATCACATAGACATACCAGCATCTACACACTTTAAATCCAAGCACAAGTCTTCTAAAGGAAAGAAAGGCTCTTTCAAGAACAAAGCAAAAAAGAATTTTCATATGATGAAAAAGGGTTCTGCTTTGTGTGCGGAAAAATGGGTCATGTAATAGCAAGGATGTGTGGGTATCGTAAGGTGAAGAATGTGACAGAAACCAAGAACATGGGAGAGACTAATATGGTGGAAGACACTGACATGATTGCCGTGCTTACTGATATTTTTTCAATCAGTGGATCGACTCGGGAGCAACTTGCCATGCCACTCATATGAACGTGTTCAAGACCTATAAAGAAATTAACGGTGAAAATCAGTGTTCATGGGCAATTCTTCTACTTGTGCAGTATTGGGTATTGGGACTGTGCAACTCTCTCTCACATCTGGAAAAGTGTTGACTCTACAAGATGTCCAGTATATTCCAGGACTAAGAAAGAGCCTTGTTTCTGTAAAGAAATTGATGATCATGGATTTATAGTTGTGTTTGATTCTCAAAACGTGATCATTTCTGGGTTTTTTGCATGTATAGACCCCTAGGTTTTGCTTTTTGCAGGATTAGACCTAAAAAAATTTTGTGGAACCTCTCACCCCTTACTCACATTCCACTCACTTTTTCTCTATTTTTTCCCTCATCACCCCTCTTACACAATAGCCCACACACTCTCTCTCTCTTCATCTTCCATCTTCATCTCTCCCTCATTTTCTCAGAAACTCATTTTCTCATAAACTCATCTTCATCTTTATCTCTCCTGGAAACCCATTTTTTCTGGATTTTAAACACAATAAATGAGTTTTGTTAATTTTTTTGGACTTTGTTAACATTGCAATTTTATTTTTGGAAGTTGAATTTTGTTAATTTTAATGGATTTCGTTAATTTTTATAGGTTTTGCTAATTTTAGGTATGAGTCTACACGATGGGTATACGGGCATCGTGTAGCCATCTTGTAGATTACATGATGGGTATATTGACATCATGTAGTCATCTTGTACGCTACATGATGAGTACACGAGCATCGCGTAGACTACACGATGGCTACACAGGCATCGTGTAGCCTACACGATAGCTAAAATGGTGGGGGAAAGAATGAAGAAAAAAGTAGTGGGCAGTGGATACATGATAGCTACACAATCGTAGTGTAGACATTGTGTAGTGTACACGATCGTAGTGTAGTTATCGTGTAATGTACATGATTATAGTGTAATCATACATGATGGCTACATGATCGTAGTGTAGACATTGTGTAGTGTACACGATGTCTACACGATCATCGTGTAGGCATCATGTACACTACACTTGTAATATATTTAATTTTATTTATTTATTTAAATATTAATAAATATGGAGGTTGAGTGTTGAAGAATGGATTTGACATTTGATTTGATATCATGTAAGAAAAGTATTGGGGAAAGGAATAAAGAAAAAATATTAATATTTAAATACATATATAAAAGATTAAATATATTAAATATGTAGTGTGCACGATGCCTACACTGTAATCGTGTAACTATCGTGTACACTACACGATGATTATACTGTGGTTGTGTAGCCATCGTGTACCTATTGCCCACTACTTTTTCTTCATTCTCTTCCCCCCAACAGTTTAGCCATCATGTAGGCTATACGATACCCGCGTAGTCATCGTGTAGCTTACACGAGATCTACACAATGGTCGTGTAATCATCATGCAAGCCTACACAATGGATACACGATGTCAGCGTACCCATCATGTAGTTTACAAGATGACTACACGATGTCAGTGTACCCATCATGTAGACTCGTACCAAAAATTAGTAAAACCTATAGGAATTAACAAAATTTATTAAAAGTAACAAAATTCATCCTCCCTCTACGGTTTCTCTCTCTCTCAAATCTGAGCAAAAATCAAAATTAACAAAATTCATCAAATTTCGGGCAATATTCTCACCCATTTTCTATGAAAATTTTAAAAATAAGATTTCAATTTTAGCTCTCAACCTTAATTTTTTTAAAAATTGAAAAGGTTGTACAATTATGAAACAAATGAAGCATGAAGAAATAACAAAATAAAAATGGGTTTATGAGAAAAATGGGTTTCGGAAAATTGAGGGAGAGAGAGTGTGTGGGCCATGTTGTAAGATGGCAACAAGGGAAATAATAGATAAAAAGTTAGTGGAATGTGAGTTAGGGTGAGCTGTACAAAATAAGTTTTGGCTCTAATCCTGCAAAAAGCAAAACCTAGGGGTCTATTCATGCAAAAAACCCTTCTGAGAAATGAATATTTTTATTGGGAAAGACTATGCTAAAGGTTATATGTACTTGCTTAATATAAATAAAGATGCTTCTAGTTCTGCTTATATTGTTGATAATGTAGATTATTTTTGGCATTATAGATGACATATTGGTATTAATGCATTAAAACGTTTGATTACCCATGAATTGATTCCCAAGTCATGCTCCCATTTGACAACTAAAAATTGCGAATGTTGTGCACAAGCAAAAATTATCAAAAATCCTTTTAAATCTGTAACTAGACCCACAACGTTGTTAGAACTTACACATACTGATTTATGTGATAATAAAGATCAATTTACTAGAGATGGTAAAAGATATTTTATAACTTTTATTGATGACTTTTTAAAATATACCTATGTTTACCTATTGAAAAATAAAGATGAAGCATTTGGAAAATTTAAGAATTTTAAAGAAGAAATTGAAAATCTCATTAGAAAATGGATTAAAAATTAAGATCCGATAGGGGTAGAGAATATTATTTAAGTGATTTTATTTCTTTTTGTCAAGAACATGGGATTGTTAAAGAATTTTCAGCTCCTAATTCACCACCTCAAAATGGAGTAGGGGAAAGAAAAAATATAACTCTTTTAGAAATGGTTAGTGCCATGCTTATTCATTCTAAACTACCTAATAGTTTTGGGGGTGAAGCATTATATACTGCTTGTTACGTTATAATAGAATCTTACATAAAAACAAGATAAGACTCCTTATGAATTACTGAATCCTTATGAATTACTGAATAATAGAATACCAAACATTGAATATTTCAAAGTTTGGGGATGTGTTGCATACATATTAGATTCTACTAAAAAAAGACCAAAACTTGGCAGTAAAGCTATTAAATCTATATTTTTTGGTTATTCTATGCATAGCAAAGCTTGTAGATTTCCTAATTTGCGTACTAACAGTGTTTTTGAATCTGTACATGCTACATATTTTGAGCACTTGACTATTATAGATGCTGATAAGTTTGAGATAGAAAAGAAATTATCAAAGGAGTTGGAACATATCTTACCAACTATTGAGAATTCTCATATTTTACATGAAAAATCAAGTGAAATTGATTCAAGTGAATAAAATATTTTTTTCATATATTAATTATCTTTTTTCTATGGCATTTGATGCTCTATTTTGCAACTAAATTGCTCAAGGGTTTCTGTGTTTACACATTTATGAGAAATGACTTATCATGATAAAAGAGAGGAGTGTGTACCTAGATATTACATTTGATAATAGACCGGCCTCTATTTTAATGGCACAATTGAGAATAGACCGATCTCTATTTCTCCTACGGGATCAGATGTTTTACAACAAGTTCAAGGTCTTGAATTGAACTACTACGATAAGTTCAAAGTAGTGTTACTTAAGTATGCCTGTACTGATACCGCGAATGCTAGAAGAAAAGTTGATGAATTTAGGTTTACACTTGTTAATTTTTCACGTTTTATTCAAACTGGTGAGGATTTGAAAGATGAACAATTCATCTTTGAATCTCAAGCACGTCTTATGTATTACGTACAATATCAGAAAGATAAAGGCTGGGATGTTGTGTTGCATAAACATGAATCTCCAGACTTAAGTAGAAGTAAAAGGCATAGAATTGAAAAAGATTTGGGCCCAGGTATATTTACATACATGTTAGAAGAGGATCCTAAATCTTGTCAAGAAGCCATGTCTCTACCAGATGCAAATCTATGGAAAAAAGCTATGGATGATGAAATAAAATCAATTAGTGACAACAATACTTGGAGTTTGACAGATCTTCCTCCTAATGCTAAAACTATCGGTTGCAAATGGGTGCTAAGAAAGAGGCTCAAACCAGATGGCACTATTAAGTTTAAAGCCAGATTAATAGCAAAACGTTATAGCCAAAAGCAAGGTATGGATTACTTTGAAAACTTTTCTCCTATGGCTAAATTTATTTCTATCAGAATCATGTTTGCTATTGCTTCTATATATATTCTCAAAGTGCATCATATGGATGTTAAAACTATTTTTTAATGGTGATATAGATGAATAAATTTATATAGATCAACCAGAAGGTTATGTAGTTAAAGACCATGAGCATAAAGTATGTGAGTTAAAGAAATCTTTATAGTTTTAAACACGTCAATGGTATAATAAGTTTAGAAAATAAATTAAGAAATTTGGTTTTAAGAGTAGAAATTTGGTTTTAAGAAATGATGGAATGATGGTAATTATAAAGATTTAGTTACTCTTTATGTTGATGATTTACTTATTTTTTGTTCTAATGAAACTTGTATTAATGAAACAAAATGTTTTTAGGTCAAGCTTTTGACATCAAAGACTTGTTGAGGTAATTTTAGGAGTAAGAGTTTTTAAAATGAACAATAAATATGTATTAACTCACTCTCATTATATTGAAATAATTCTGAAAAAGTTTCATTATTTTGATTGTAAACCCAGTAAAACACCTACTTATCCTCATTGCAAGTTGATTCTCAATGAAGGTCTGCCTGTTAATAAAAAAGAATATGCTAAGATCATTGGTAGCTTAATGTATGCGATGAGTTATACTAGGCCTGATATTGCATGTGCTGTTGAAATTTTAAGTAGATTTACTATTAGTCCAAGCGTTGAACATTGGAAAGAAATAGGTAGAGTCGTGAGATACTTGAAATTTACCATGCATTATGGTTTGCATCATACTTGCAATACACATGTTATTGAATGCTACAGTGATGCTAATTGGGCTTCTAATATTAATTCTAAATCAACTAGTGGTTAGTTATTTACTCTAGGTGGTTCAACAGGTTCTTGGTCCTCTAAAAAACAATCTTGTGTTGCTTTATCATCTAACAGAATCTGAATTTATTACTACGTCTCTTACTAGTAAAGATATTTTATGGATTAAATGGTTTGTGAGATGCATTCCTTTCTTTGAGATGATCAAATGACATATTACTTTGTATTGTGATAATCAAGCTGTTATCCATAATGCTAAAAGTAAGAGAATCTCTAGTAACAGCAAGCATACTGTTTGCAGATCCCCTTACTTAACCATTATCTGGGGATAAGATTAGTAAAATTATGAGAGATATGAGATTATTCCCGATTGAAAGAGATTGTCTTGATTGAAACTCACTCTATTACACAGATGTCAATTAAGAGTTGAATTCTACAAATTGGAAATCATGCGCTTTAGACTTCAAATACAATTTAATTAAGAACCATCTAAGAAATGCCAACATTGAGGTTGCATTTACAGTGCATTAAATATATTAATCAAATAGTAGGGGTGACTTTTATAAGTCTAGGTTCCATATCTAAATAATGCATTGTTATTCCACAATGAGATATGTTGGATATTTTCTTAACAAACTCATAATTTTTTTTATATATTATATATATAAATAACGGAGCGATAAAGTGATTTGTTAAACGGAGGTGAGAGGCTCCCTTCTATTAGTTAAAAGAAAAATTCGAGAGAACTTGCTAAGTCAGAATAGCGCGACTCATTAATGCGATGTTATTGAAGAATCAAGAACCCAGTACGATGTGAATATAAATTTTCATTGGTTTATATTCAACCTTAGGTTAAAGGTGAAAATCTGGTAACATTGTATTGCACTCGATCTATGTACCTTATTTTTTTAGTTAATAATAATACACTCGATTTATGTACCTTATTTTTTTTAATTAAAAATATTATTAATATATAGTGGGGGATGATTATATATCTAACAATTTATAATATATTAGTGGTTAAAAGGAGTTATTGAAAGTTATCATTTGAAAAGTGAGCTTTTCGATTAGTTTATTAACTTCCATACCATAGGTGAAGGGTTACAACTCTTTACCAACGTGAAGTTCAATTGCTATATAACTAGTTAGTGGCTATATGGATAAATTAACTTCTTTTCTTGCTTTCTTAATTTCTTCTTACAACAAATTGAGTGGTTTCTTGATTGAGTGAACTAGTAAGGAGTTCAGCCTTAGTTGTTCTTGTTAGGCATTGTATCCTGGAGATAGAATTTCTTGTAGCTAGCCTGTCTGTATCAAAGTGGGGAAATCTCTATCTTAAAGAAAGCTTCCTGGAATCGCCTTGTCTAACAATTTTTTTTCCACATCATATTCATTGCCTCTTCAATTCTGAGATTTCTTATTATTATCTACATCACTAGGGATATTAACCATCCTACCATGCAACTTAAATGGGGTTTAAGGACCCTATATTGGAGGGAAATAGTTTCTTTTGTTTGATATAGACCCAGTGTGTTAAAATCATATATTGAAGGCTGTTGGTATGTCCTTTAGTTGTATAACCATTTGAGCTGAAAAATCTAATTATAATAGTTAATATTGAAAGTTAATGGATTAAACTGAAAAACTGTTTATTTAATCCATCTGTGAAACTTAAGACGAGTACTTTATTCGAATATCTTATAGAACTGTTTTTTGAAGCTATATTTGTAGAAGTTAATCCAAAAGACTCAACAACATTTCTGTACGGGAACAGGAACACGTGAGAAAGGAAAATGACAAATTGGTGTGTTCCCAGACAGGCCTCTTTATTTATGTGCACATATCAAAGAAGTAACTGAAATCGCACGTAAACCTACGTTTCCTGAAAGTAAAACGTGAAATCTATTTACCATAATTCTAGAAGCGAAAATTGTGCAAAAGGAATTGTCCGTACAAGAGCACGATATCAGCAAAGGAGGTGAAGAAGAAGGAGCAGCAAGAGCATCTGGTAATGGATGAGAGAGAAAGAAAAGAGCTCAGGGAGTGTGTAGAGAGAGATAGAACATAGAATTTTATTTTGAGAGAGAGAGAGATGGAAAAAGGGGAAGGCAAAGGTGGGGAAGGGGGAGAAGAAAAGGAGGAAAAATTGGGAGAAAAGTTAAGGAGACGAGTACTGATTGGGAAAAAAGGTGGACCTTGTACTCCAGTGCCTTCATGGAGGCTTTGGGATCCTCAAGATACTTCTACCCAAAACCCTTTTCACCATACTTTCTCTGCCAGAAAGCTTGCCGCCGCTCTCTGGGAATTTCAACACTACCTTCCACTCTCTGAAATGAACAAAGGTCTCAGTAATGGAGCTGATACTACGCTTCACGGCCGCCACTCTCACCGCTCTCACAAGGAGAAGGATCTCGATCTTCCCAAATATCTGGATGATCCTTGTTCTAGTTCTCCAGAACAGGTTCAGCTTCATTCTCCACCCCCCCCCCCGCCCAAAATCGTATATGTTAATTGTCGTGTTCAAAGTTTTGGGTTCTGTTAACATTTTCTTCTTCAATTGTTAGTCGTTGATTTGAGGATTAGGGTATTGTGTTGATTTTCTTTTTCTTTCTCTGCGTTTGGGCAAGATCATGGTGTGGATGTGGAAATTTAATGATTGTCTTGTAGTGATGATCGGTTCATTCTGGTATTGCTTTGAATTTGAAGGTTTTCTTTATTCAGTGAGATTTTAAGAAGTTTCTAATTATGGTATTTGGTTGGTATACGTTGTTGTAATTTTGTCTTTTAAAGAATTAGCAATGCAAGAATTATTGACTAGTTCAAAGCTTAAATTCGCTATTACCGTATATCTGCTTGTTTATCCTCTAGGAAGTTTCTTTCTATTTTCGTCTTAATTCCATTGCATTGGGTAATTGAGGATTTTACTTACCTACACTATCTTTTCATTCTATTTTACTGTTTGTGAAACTTTGGGCATTGCCATCAGTTATCATACTACAAAAAGTGCTGCACCTTGATCGTGAAATATCGATTGCTTGTTGAATCTTGTGAATGACGTGAAGCTCATTGGGGCACTCTGTTTAGTTTCAATTTGGGTGGGGGATTTTTATTTTGTAATAGATTCCTTGTATTGACAAGCTTTTTAGCATGAATGTGACTTTTATTAATATATGGATCATACGTGTCGGGTGCTAATTTATCATCTTTTTCTCTTCATCCTCGAGAATAATCAACGAATAAAATGTGATGGTGAAAAGACATACAAATTTGGTTAAAAACAAAATTTAGAATAATCAGCTTTCCCCATTCCTTTCTAAATTTTCAATTTAGATAGGCATTATGTTTGGCATGGAAGCTACCATACAATGCCCATAATTTCCCCATCTCTAGAAAAATGTACTTACACTTGGGTGTGTAAATATTTCTTTCATGTTGATTGTTTCTTTCGTTATCCATGCCCAGCCAGCAATTGCAAGAGGGATGAGAAAGCATGTGGCAGGATCCTTAATGAAACATCATGGATCGACTGATAGGAATAATCATGTGCTGCAGCCAGACTCTCCAGCTAGCTATGCAAGTTCACTGGAGGTAAGGGCCATTTTCTAATCTTCATAATCTGATTTTACTGGAAGTAAACCAGGTTGTAGAGGCTTTCACGTGTCTCATTTAAACTAATCGTCTTTGGAATGAAATTCTTTGTGGTCGTGAATGAGTTTAAAAAATATTTAACTTTTTCACAACATTAGTTTTATGCATTGTCATTGAGTAATTACCGTTTTAAGTTTTGATCTTCAGTGGTTATAGCTTCAATGGTTTGAGTAAATAAAGCCTTTGTTTTTTTATGAAAAACAGAGTCTGTCTTAAATCATTTTTTGTACTTCAATCCAACTTTTGTTTTAATTCTCTCTAGCTTTAAGCCCAGAAGTTATTCTACTTTTATTTTGATCCCTGTTCACTAGTCACTATCCCCAAACATCGAAAATCAGCCTGAAACGCGTCCTTAGCATGTTATAAAGAAGCTATTATGACTGATGAGAGATATTCAGCATTGGTTTTGTTCTTTGGTTATTAGTATGTTACTCTTCTGTACTCTACTGTTCTTACAAAACCCGATGCTGTAATATGTTTTTTCATAGTTTCACATTTTTCTTGTAGATCACACGTTATAACCCTGCAGTCACCCGAGAATTTAAGGGAAGGATTGGTGAATCGCAGTACGGTCTTAAAACATCTACAGAATTAATAAAAGTATTAAATCGAATCTGGAGTTTGGAAGAACAACATATGTCCAATATATCCATAATCAAAGCTTTGAAATCTGAGTTGGACCATGCTCGTGTTAAGATCAAAGAGTTACTTAAAGAAAAACAAGCTGATCGCATTGACATAGATGATTTGATGAAGAAATTTGCAGAAGACAAAATAGTTAGGAAGAATGAAGAACAGGATCGAATCATGGAGGCCGTTCAGTCAGCAAGGGATAAGCTTAAAGACGAGCAGAGTCTGAGAAAGCGATCAGAGAGCCTCCATAGGAAGCTAGCTCGGGAATTGTCTGAGGTGAAATTTTCTCTTTCAAACGCTCAAAAGGATTTGGAACGAGAGAGAAAATGGAGGATTTTGTTGGAAGGTCTCTGTGATGAGTTTGCTAGGGGTATAAAAGACTACGAACAGAAATTACATTCTCTAAAAGAAAAAACGGACGAGAACTCAACAGGTAGAACAGATCGAAACCGTTACATTCTCCATGTAGCTGAATCATGGCTTGATGAACGGTTGCAGATCCAAGAAGAAGAAGAAGAAGCTCAGAGTGGTTCAGTCGAGAAAGACTCAATAGTGGAGAAGTTGCATTTCGAACTAGAGAGCTTCCTTCATGGTAAACAAAGGAATGCTCATAATGTCGAAGATAGTCCGATCCAAAGGGATAGAAGGAACTCTTTGGAATCCTTACCTTTAAATGAGACTGGAAGTGCTCCCAAAATTGTGGAAGATAAAGAAGATTCTATAGAAAGTGATTCACATTGTTTTGAGCTAAATAAGACAGGCCCTAGTAACTTCATACCACATCCTAATGAAAGGGGAAAACACCGTGTTCCGTCCATCTTGCAAGTTAAGTTCGTAGATCAGGAGAAAACCAATGGGAATCCTGAAAAAGGTAAAGACGCAGAAGATAACAGTACTGGAAAGAGAACGAAAGATGACGAAATCCGGGCACTGCGATCGAGTCAAATGCTTGATAATCATATTAAAAGTCAACATTCAATGGAAGTCAGAGGAAATTTGAACGAGGCTTCATGTAGCAACTCGGGGTGGAGGAATCAGGCAAGTCCAGTTAGACAATGGGGTTTAAAAGCCCCCGATCCTGATGCCTCTGAATCGCCTTCTAAGGTTTTTTCGGGGTTAAAGGAGAATACTTTAAAATCAAAGCTTGGAGAAGCTAGGGCAAAGGGGAGTCGCTCACGGTTTAAATTTTCCAAAGGTCCGTCTTAGACTTCTCCGAACACTGATACAGCTTCCCGGGGTTCGTCGGAATCAAATGAGCTTTGCCTGCCTTGCTGGTTGAGAATCTGGTATTTGTGAATACTTCACTCTTTCAATCTTGTTTTGCTCTTAGTATAGGCCATATATTCCTCTTCTGTAACTCTTGAGATCGAATCATAAGTTAGTAAAGAGTAAATAATGTTCTCATGTAATACACAATGTATATTGCAATTACTTACTACTCATTTTTGTCGTCCTAAGAATACTTGGAAAGTATTCTATTCTCATCATAAGATTGCGTAAATAAGCATAAATTAGGAAGATATCTTAGTAAATAATCAAGTTTTTCAGCAAAACTTTTCCTTTTGTTTTCAGTAAAAGAAACTTACACTGAGTTTTAATTAAATTGCTTGTGAAATGACAGACGACAATTCTTTTTGGAACAAATTTGTTGCCATACTGTTTTACTTTTAGGTCATTTTATGATTTACCTATTTGTGTTTTGGGATGACTACAGATGGTCGAAATTAGGCTATCTTGTTGAAAATGACTCGAAGAATATTTTTACTTGTAAGTATATTGAATATTTACTCTTTTTTGTTGATTGATTATTTATTTTGTTGTATTGTAGAAGTTGATTATTTCTATTATTTAGCCAATGTAGATAAAATTTTTACGACTGGAATAGATGTTAGCTAAGAGCTTTTGCTTACCTATTTTTACTATTTGCTGAGAGAAATCGTTCCTTTCTTCAATTTAAAAAACTGACATTTTGTAAATAGACCTTAAACACATCATTTATTGTTTTTTGTTATGTTTTTCCTCTAAATAAGGTTGATGTTAAGGGACATTAAAGTATTTGTTTCCTTGCTTAATTCGAACACTTTAAAGTTGGTTTTTACCCAAAATCATACATAGGCATATGATTGTAATTGATCATGGAACTAGCAACTCTTGGGTTATAGCTTTCCTTCTAGCAAGTGAAGTTAACTCAGTATTTTAATCTTTCCTTCTAGCGTTATAGACCTCCTAAGTTGTTATTATGTATATAATTTTCTTGTTATTTTATGGTCTGTATATAAGAAGCTACTATTAGTCACATCACTCGAGTAAGCCAAGTGAAATAATAAACAAATTGATTGTAAAAGAAACTCTTAACAATTCTCAACATGGAGACGAGCTACAGCGATGTCATTGGTTTATCCAAATTTAGTAGAAATTTAACTGATCATTAACTTCAAGGTTAATGAGATTAATCAGACGCACTGTATATTCACATTCTCTAAAATGCTAACAATTCTTCTATATTAAAAAAAACGAGATAAGTTGGTACGTTAGGTTCATTCTTATATGTGAAAAACAAAACCATAGAGAAAGAAACATGAAAATTGAAAATTACTAAAATACTTTAAATGTTTAAATCGTGTCACTATGAAGACTAAATGAATTGATCTGCTGATCATCGCAAAAAAAAAATAATAATTCTCTCAATCAATTGTAAATCTTTTCCGGCTTCAGAATTAAAAAAAAATCTCTAATTCTCTCAATCAATTCATCACATTTTATTTTTTGTGTCAATGCATATTAGGAATCACCATGTCTTGTTATCAAGCTCACCTAAGCTCATATACGACTCAACATCTAAAGAGTAAGCATCCACCTCATTCTTAATTCATTACATCAACGAGAATCAGTTAGCTGAGAACTTCTGTATGAGGAATATTCCTTCTGTTATATTGTTAGAATGAGAGAGATAATATAATATCTTCACTTATACATATCTACGAAAGAGCAATGTAACAATAGCTAACATCCTGCATAATTTCTATTGAAATACAAAGTTAAGCGGTAGAAGATACTGCTAATTTTTGCTGCTATCAATGTGTATCCGAAGCTTTTATATGATATCAGAGCCTCCTGACTAAAGTCATGAGTGATTCGAGCAAAAAATACTGTTGCAACCAAAACTGAAAATACTATTGAAAACACTTGCTTAACTCCCATGGTGAATCAAACTATTACAACTATAACCTCAGATTCACTCTCAGGTGTTTAGTTCTCAAATTCCTTCAATTCCTCTATGTCAATCAAACTAGATAGGAGTAATTTTCTGTTATGAAAATCCCAAGTAATCTATGTTGTGGTGGGTCATGGATTAGATGAGATTTTGTTTGGTTTTAGATTGTGTCCACCCAAATTCAATGAAAATGGTAAGATCAATCTGCTTATAAGACTTGGATTATATGTAATCAACTATTTATTGACTTGGCTCAAAACCTCCATGAGTGAGGGTGGCCTTGGTTATGTTATCAACTACAGAACTTCTAATGAAATTTGGAATTCACTAGAGAGGAATTTCACAAGCTCATCTCGAGCAAGGCTGATGTACCTGAAAGGGAAGTTACAGGAACCAAATAAGGAGAACAAGATAATCAGTGAGTACTTTGTTTACATTAGATCCTTGATAGACTCACTAGCTGCTACAAGACATCATGTTGGAGAAGAAGACCTCATTTTACACATTCTTGAAGGTCTAGGTTTAGAATATGACTTTGTTGTTATAAATATCAAATTACGGTTAGCAAGCATGAGTCTAGAAAATGTGCAGTCATTGCTTATGATGCATTAGAATAGGCTGAAAAAGTTCAATTCAGTCAAGGCTAGTTCAGTTCATGTCAATACTAATGTTGCTACCTCAACCAACACTCATTCGAGAGGTTATTCAAATGCTTCTCCAGGTAACAATTAGTTTTGTAACAGAGGCAATAAAATATATTGGTGACAGAGGTTAAAACTTCACCAGAAGAAGGAGAGGTGGCAGGTATGGTAGAAATGGCAATAGGCTTATTTGTAAGGTGTGTGGGAAGCCAAGGCATGGTGCCAATATATGTTGCTACAGGTTTGATAGAAGCATCACTCCTACTTACCAGCAGCAGGTTAATCACATGCTAGTGAACCATTTCGAATCACAACCTGTTGGTTTATTCACTGCTGGACCAGAGTCTGTAGTTTATTCTTTCATGGTATGTAAACAATGGGGCTAACAACCATGTTACTATAAATTTTAGTGATTTGAGCATAGCTTCTGAATACAATGGTTCTGAGAGGCTTGCAATTTGGTAATGGTAATCTCCTTAATATATCTCATATTGGTTATTCATTGCTAATTACATGCAACCAATCCCTTAAATTGAAATATTTCCTTCATGTACTTATATCACTAACAATTTAGTTAGTGTTTCTAAACTGACTAAAAATGATAAAGTGTTCATTGAATTTCATGATTCTTGTTGTTTTATGAAGGATAAAATCACAGGGGAGATATTACTTCAAGGGATTCATAAGGAAGGACTTTACCAACTGAGATTACCTAGTCATAGAAGACTTGCAGCCCTAGCTGGCACCTTGGTATCCAAGTTTTTCTAAAGCCTATGCATTTTCACAGTTTTCTAGGCACACTAGGTCAATAAATAATGAATGTAACTTTAATGTTAGCTCAAAGTTGTCTTTAATTTCTTAAAGTTGTATTCCTTTTCCACATATTTTTAATACTTCTGATAGTTGTATTCCTTTTCCACATAAATCAATTTCTAACTCACAGCACATTTTTTTGTCATGCAAACCAAATGGCAAAATGCATTCTCTCATATTTCCCACATCTAACATTGTCACATACTTGAACTAATATACACTAACTTGTGGGGTCCTGCATTTACCATTTCTAGAGAATGGTTTAGATATTATATTTATTTCCTAGATGCTCACAACAAATTGACCTGGATATACCCACTTAAATAAAAATCAGAAGCCCTACAAACATTCAACTTACTCAAAAAGTTGGTAGAAAAATAATTCAATATGTTTATTAAAATAGTGCAATGGGTGGGGAATATAGCCTTCACATCATATCTAGCCTCGTAAGGCATCCTTCATAGGAATCTTTATCCTCATATCCAGCAACAAAATGGGTATGTAAAGAGAAAACACAGACAAATAGTGGAAACGGGACTAATCTTCCTTACTCAAGCATCTTTACCATACAAATCCGGGTCTGATGCTTTTCAGTGTCAGTTTACCTCATTAATAGGCTGGCTACACCCATTTTAGGTCACAAATCACCCCTTATGATTCTAACCGAACAAGTTCCTGATTCTAGGTTTCTCAAGGTCTTTGTTGTAGTTGATATACATACCTTAGGGCATATAATGCACATAAACTGCACTTTAGAACTTCTCTTTGTGTTTTTCTAGGCTATTCACTAGTTTATAAACAAGTACCTTTATCCCTCAGGAAGGATTTAATTATCGAGAAATGTCATTTTTAATGAAATTGAGTTCTCTTTCTCCCTCAGGAGTGAATCTCACACATTCTCACAACATACACCATATCATGCATCATCCTTACCTTTGTTGTCCCAGCCTAAAACAAATCTAAATGCATGTTCATCACCTTCTCCAACTCATAATCATGTGTCTTTACTAAGTACACCTTCACCAGCATGCCCTTCAACATTAGGTTCTTCTCAACAGACATGTACTCCTCAAGCATCTATTGATCTACGTAACTCCTCTACTTCACCTCTTTCAATTCCAGTTATTTCAAGTAATGATACTTCACATGCCCTATCTATACCTATCCACATCCCCACCCCAACCACTACTCCTCGGCCAATTCTGGCTCCCAATCCTCTCATGTCCAAACATCCAATGACTACCAGGTCCAAAAGTGGAATTAGAAAGCCAAGATGTTCCTTACATCCAAATACCTGCTCCCCCTCATCCCATATCATATCAACAATTATCAGTCATACAAGCTCTTTCAGACCCTAAGTGGTCACAAGATATGAAAAATGAATATTCAGTCATTATAAAGAACAAAACATAAGAACTCGTTCCTTTTTCACCATCTACGAACCTCATTGGCAATAAATGGATTTATAAGGTGAAACACTAAGACTTTCAGCCCTCTCACAAAACACAATACCATAAGAACACTTTTGACTCTTACCATCTCATTTGGATGGGCCATTCAACAACTAGAGATGTTAACAATGCCAATCTGAATGGAATCTTGAAAGAGACAGTATTTATGAAGCATTCAGAGGATTTTCTTGATAGTAACAAGCCCAATTATGTATGTAGGCTAAGGAAAACCCTATATGGTCTCAAACAGTCACCCGAGCCTAGTTTGGGAAGACGAGACACACACTTTTGAAATGGGGCTTCACCAATTCAAGGCCTAATTCATCCATCCTTATTCTTAAAAAAGGAAGCTTCTAATTTACATCCTCATCTATAAGGATGATATACTTATCATTGGCAATGACAACAACTTGATTAGCAGTGTATCAGTCAACTATATCAACGCTTTGCTCTAAAAGATCTTAGGCAACTCCATTATTTCTTAGGTATTGAAGTGTTCAGATCCTCTATAGGCATGCATCTCTCTCAAGCTAAATATATTAGAGAACTCCTCAAGAGAACAAAAATGGATGTTGTCAAACCCTACACAAGTCCTACTAGTAGCTCACTTAAACTCTCACTACATGATCGGGATTATATGTCTGGCATCACTCTTTACAGAAGTTCGATTAGGGCACTTTAGTACTTAACTCTTACAAGACTAGAAATCTCCTTCATAGTCAACAGACTAAGCTAATTTCTCCATCAACCAGCCCGCTCACACTGGCAGGCTTGTAAACGAGTACTTAGGTACCTCAAAGGCACCCTATATGATGGAACTTGCATTACAAAAGTATATCATTTACATCTTCAAGCCATTTATGATGCTGACTAGACAACATTCCTAATGATAGGAAGAGTATTGGAGCATATGATGTATTTCTTGGTGGCTCATTGGCTAACACTACGTCTTAGATCATGTGGCTATCACATCTGCTTAAGGAATTGCACATGCCTCTTCATCTCCCTTCAACCATTTGGTATGATGACTAAGGAGTAACAACCTTATCCTCACATCTTGTTTTTCATGCTAGATCAAAACACATAGAAGGTGATTCCCACTTCATTTGGGACCAACTTCTAACCAACACACTACAAGTTCTCTATGTTCCTTCTCTTGATCAGACAACTGACATACTCACCAAAACACTCTCAACTGACAGGTTCAAATACGTCAAATCCAAGCTCCAAGTTACCTCTTCCCCTTTTAGCTTGAGGGGGATATTAGGAATCACCATGCCTTGTCATCAAACTCACATAAGCTCAAGTACAATTCAGCATCTAAAGAGTATACATGTCACTTCATTCTCAATTTATTACAGCAAGAATTACACTGTTGCACTAGCTGAAAAATTCTGTTATGAGGAATATTCCTTTTTGCTCTGTTGTTAGAATGAGAGACAAAGTGTAATATCTTCCTCACTGCCCAAGAGAGAAATGTAACAGTAGCTAGCTCTCTCTATAATTTCCATTGAAATACAAAGTTAAGCAGTAGAAGGTACTGCTGTTTTTTACTGCTACACAATTAATTCCTTGTAACAAAGATCACAAGTATATATTGGGGGCTCTAAACACATGTTATTTATACATCTTCCCATTGGCTTATTCCACATATAAAGAACATTCTGTGTCGTGTGTGTATGTGTGTATATATGTCAAAGATTCAAAACTGACGAACATGCCGACTAGATTAAGTGTATGTTCAATGTACGTAAAACCATCTATACTACTCTAAAAGTATGGATTTTGGAAAAACATTCTCTTGACCATTATATCCAATCATCTCACTATTACTAAATGTCATTATTTTTATTAAATTCAGTTTATTTTTTCACTGACTTAAGTTCTTACCAAATATTAATGTTACGCAAAGAGCATTAACACGATATAAATTATTACTAATAAAAGTTATTACAATTTATATAAGCTACAAGTTATGTTTAATATAAGTTATTGTGTTTTTTGCTAGAATTAATTGAAATCGAGCAAAGAATTAACTGATTGATGGTGTAAAACTTGAATCAGTGTTTTTTGAAAATTTTGGTACAAAAATCAAAATTTACCAAAGAATTTTAATTTACTGTAATAATTTAATAATTTAAGTGTTCTGAAACTTTGGACCATAAAATATTATTAATCTACTTCAAGAACAATTGAAGTAGCCTTGACCCTCAATGTTCTTCAAATTGTTATTGTTTTCAGTTATTTTCTTAATAATGTGCTTAATTTTCTTAATAAGTTAAAAATCATATTTGTTATAGTGCATGCGTTCTTCATTTGAATGCAGAAGAAAATCAACATGGGATAGACTTAATGCAATGGGTTTCCTCATATTACTCAATCTATAAAAGTTTGGTTTTATGTTGAGATTGTCAATTTTAATAGTTTGAACTTTGCCTATGTGTCGCAATAGCTTTTTTCGTAGTTATATATTCTATTGATTTTTTTAGCTAAATGGTTTGTTTTTGGAAAAACTTCTATAATATCATTTTTAATCGTTAAAGCATAAATCGCTTACGTTCATGTTAAGTTCATGTATTTTATTCATTTATCAAGTTTCATCGACTAATTTTTATATCAAATTTAGCAACATTGTGATGGTCTTAGTGGTTGATGGCTTGCATTGAGAAGTTTAATTATTTTGTTTTGTATGGCGGCCAAGCCTGCAATTTAGTGAAGCTAATTATCTTTAATTATATGCTATTTATGTTAATTTATGCATCAAATTTGAGCTAACTATGCACGTGACATCTGTGGTATCTGGTATCTAGTTAATTTTTCATTAATGTAAGTTTGTCGAAAGACTCATAAGGATGACTGCATACATAGTTGAACTTTAAGAACTATTAACATTTAACAGAGAAATTAGAGTATTTAAGCACAAAATATAATGAAATGTTAACAGAGAAATTAAGAATCAATTAACACTCCAACCGTGCTTATATAATTGCACTATAAGCTATATTAATCGTTAAAAAATTTGAGTAAACGATGTACATTACATTTATTTCTATTAAAAATTATAGGCATACTTTTAAAATTTTACATAATCACATGCAATGCAATGTACGTGATTTTAACTAATTAATTCAAAAGAATTTATATTATTTTTTTTAAATGATATTCGAAGTGTATGGAACGACTTTTTAAGTTCCAAGACTTCAAAACTAACTGATTTATGTAATGGAGGGTCATATTTGCTAACAAATAATACATATGTCCTTGTCCTTAAACAAATTGAATATATGGGATGTGACAGAAAAATATACAAAATACTACTGTTGAGACTTTTCTAGCAAACAACTTTTACATTTTAATTTTTAACAAAAAAAAAAGTTATTTTTGTACTTTAAAAAGATTCAATCCCTTTAAAAACTACTTTATCTCCTGTTTCAGATGAAACCATGTGTTTCCTTCAAAGTTCTTCAAACCATTGACCAATCGGCATTGGAGAAATTCTCTTTTAAATAAAAATAAAAAAACGAGAGAAAATAATAATGACAAAAGAAAAACAGTGGGACTTGTGTCTGTTAAAGATGGTGCAATAATCAATCATGGCATGAAAAAAGAACCATTGGTTTTTGGAAAAGTTGAGAGAAGAGAGTTGGGAAAAAGCTTCAGTCCAAAATTAGTATAGTGTTTGGTAGCTAAGAAAGGTAAGAAAAATCAATAGTGACATTAATATCTTAACCCTAACCCTAAGAAGCCCTAGCCTTTGTGGGTTCTTGTAAAAAAAAATGGTGGAACTTTAACTCCTCCTTAGATTGCTTTGGGGGAAAACAGAGGACTACGTACAAACTCTAAATTGTCACATTTGACACTCGTCTATCATGAAAAGGCCAAGGGTTTATTTAGTAACCCGTATTATATAGTATTAAAAATAGGACAGTAATATTTTAATATTGTCTGATATTTGATAAAAATATAGAACACGTATTAGTTAATATGGCGGGACTCTTTAGTTCCACCCACATGGGATAATTTAGTCCCCTCCTATTTGAGGAGACTACATTGGACTAAAAAAAATAAAATTATTTTTTAATTTATATCTTTAAATGATTTTTTTGTTAAAATGATTTTTTTAATTTATATCTCACAGGAATGTCACTCACTAACAAAAATCATTTTTAAATTTTTGAAAGGTGCAAAATTAGTTACTTATGACTAAATTTTACAATTTTCAAAATCATTTACTATCTTTTTCTTCTTTTTTTCTGAATTTTTAGAGCCTTCCAATCATATGAGTGGTTCAGTAATTATTTATATATTTTAAACAACTTATTTTGTGTATTAAAAATTCAATAAATTTTTTTTCTAATTTCAATGTTTATAACTATAAATTATCATTATCTTAAAATTTACGGGTATAATTACATTTACATTTTAGTCAAAAAATAGGGAATTTACAGTGATAGCATGAATTAGATAATTTATTTTATAGTTGAAAATATAAAATAACATGTTAATGAATTTCAAATAGACTTTTGCGGATCAAATCATGACAAATAATTTTACAATATAGTACTATAACGTGTCAAACATTGTATAAGTCTTACAATTTTCTAACCAATACAGTACCAAACACTGGATACTATTATTTAATCTAGTACAATACAATACAGTACAGTCTGAGAGATTTAATATCGTATTATTCAATATTATCCTGACTGTCAAACGAACCCTTAAAGAATTTATAATATTGTTATTTATATGAGTGTAAAAGCCTCTAATCCTACTCAATTTTAGGATATTTGACATTTTAGTTAAAAAATATATAAAAACAGACATTTTAGTTCTTTAGATTTCATAACATCAATCATGCATTTAAACATCTACCAGTAATTACGAACACGCACGTGATCGTAATTGAGACATAAATCACACTCAAACGTTGGGGCTCAAACCTCACTAAATCACACTATCTTAAGTGAACTAGGAAACGAACTTGGGGCTTAAATCACACTGTCTCTTGCCCTAGGTTTGCTAAAACTCGTGTGATTTCATGTGATTTAAGCTAGAATTCTCCAAAATTTGTTCCTTGATTTCTGAAAATAGTGTGATTTCCTGAGTCTGCGTAACATTTCATCGCTTCCTTAATAATAATTAATGAGCGTTTAAATATGGACTACAAGATTTACATTTTGAAAGTCATGGGACTAAAATGTCCAATGAGCCAAAGTTGATGAGACATTTATTGCTTTTACTCTATTTATATACATTTGAGTAAAATGTGTGGTAGTCTTTATTATGTAGTAACGTATGTACAATTATTATTGAGTTTTATCATCGACTGTACTTAACAAGCTTATATATAATCAGCAAAGAAATTATATAATTGTAACCAATGTCTCTCATTTTTGTTCAATTTTGGTCAAGTTGTTTACTGATGCATGCTTAGAGCTTCTTAAGCTACTATAAAACACACACACAGGTTTTTCCCACTTGTAATGCATGTTAATTAGAGTATTTGACTGACAATGGACAAAAATGACTACATTAGTGAAAATGATCATGATTAAATTGAGAATATTAGAAATACAAAGACTAAATGGAAACTGAGTTTAGAATACTAGAACTAAAGTATATATTATCATGTATGCTTTTATAATATAATAGGGAAAAACATTATAAGAAACTCTGACGTATGATATTTACTATCACTACCAGGAAACAGGTTTTTCCCGACGATTTTTTTCCGCTAGTCTTTAAACATTTAACTTTTCTGTATTTTTGGGATAGGTAATGTAGGAGATATGAACTTTACTCCATCACAAGAAATAAATTTTGTTGAGGATGAGTATGAACAACCGGGTCATAGAAATAATTATGAACAAGCCAACGATGTTGAATCTGACTCAGGAGATCGAGAGTTTTATTATTCGGTTAGAGATAGTAATAAATAATTATATCATGGATGTCAAAAATATTCAAAGCTATCATTTATAGTGCATTTATCTATTAAAATCTCTATGGATGATGTGATAAATCTTTGACTGCGCTTCTGGATTTATTACATGATTCTTATCTCGAAGGTGTTCAGCTTCCAGAGACATTTTATGAAGCAAAAAAAAATCATTAAAAAGTTAGGTCTTGAGTATGAGAAATTATGTGTATCTCTGAATGATTGCATGTTGTATTGGAAAAAAATGTTAACGATCATTCATATAGATAGTGGATCTTCATCGAGAACTCAGAGAAAAAAAAAGTAAGCAAAATACCAGCTAAGGTGTTGCGTTATTTTCCTCTAAAACAATATCGAAAAGGTCATGTGTCTTATGAAACTACAGAAAGATGGTGTGTTAAGACATCCTACAGACTCAGATGCATGAAAATCATTTGATGATAGATATGTTGATTTTTCTCTAGAGCTATGTAATGTTAGACTTGCCTTAGTTACTGATGGGTTTAACCTATATGGGAATGTGAGTACTAGTCATAGTACGGGTTTAATCTATATTCTCTGCATTAGGGTGTCTGACGAAGTCAGCTAAAGATGATGCTCTCGACGATGTCACATTGATACAAGTACATCGATATTTCTTACTCAATTGTGATTTGGTAATCCCCTATCAAAGGGAAATGGCACATTATCGATAGTTATATTTGTTTGAGTAGAGTCAGGCACACGAATTATATCTGATTATACAAGTATGCTTGCTTGTAGGGAATTTGGGGATAAAAAAGGTCAGAACATCATAGACGTCGAACTTCGCAAAATTAATTCGACTGTATGGTTCATGAAAAGTTTCATGAATGGTTCCAATCTAAGGTAAGTTCATAGATACTTTAAATATTTACTTTTAATAATCTAATATATATATATATATATTAACACATGTTACAAACTGATTGGTTGGATAGAGAGAAGATGTCTCAAAAGAAATTAAATGGCTCAATCGTGGTCTAAATATGGTAGTGAAGAAGTATTCAGGATATAACATAAATGGTTTCATATTTCGCATTATAGAAAATGATATGCCACTTAAGTCACAAAATAGTGGAGTTGTTGTGGCAGCTAAGACGATAAGTTACGCAAGTGTGAGAGATAGAAATCATATAAGAGGAGAAGTCATATACTGTATTATTTGAGGAACTTAACAAGCTGAAAGACGCACGTCAAGAAAACAAATCTGATTGAAGGATGCCAGAAGAACTAGGTAAAATCAAATACTTAATTTTTTCTTCAGTTTTATTTCTTTATGACTCACATCTTAGATAGGTTCATATCTTTTTATTGTCAGGAATATGAAGAGGCGTGATATTGGTGGCTTTGTCTATTCACTTTAAAAGTTCATCTTTTTGTTCATTTATCTTGTAATGATATATTGAATATAACATTTGTACTACTCAATTAACTTCAATACTATTTTTTTATATCTAATTGTAGTAACTATAGTGGATGATTGATGAAAAACGATGATCTATTAATTGAGAATCATGTTAATACTATTGTGAATGTGCTGGGATATGTGGATGTATTGAAAATTATATTTGCAGGTAAATTTCTAACATATGCACAAAAAAACAGGTGCTCTATATGCTGCAATTTTTTCTATACAGAGCCGGTTTCAAACCGTTGGTAAATATATTTTTTTTTAATGTAGAGACTCCGGCGGTTCATCTTCTGCCAGTAAACCGCCGCATTGCTCTTTTCCATAATAACTGACATAGGTTAAAAAACACGTTAATAAAAGATGAATTTCGTGTAGTGTACAAATAACTTTTTAAATATTGAACTTTGGCTCCTCAATTACACACCATATACATTCTTCTAGCAGGCAGTTTAAGATCGGACGTTGATTCGTGCCTTGCCCTTCCCCCCTAATTGTCTATCCTTACATTTAATTGCAACTATTCATTATTATTAGTGACTCCCAAGACTCTCTTAATCCATTTCATTGAAGTTGCTTTTTAATTTAAATCATTATTCATTTTTTTAAGATAAGATGAATTATCACAGTTGGTTATCTACATATCTCATACTCTTAAGCTTATAAATTCAAGGCTTACTTCCTCCTAAATTTCTCTGTCCTCAAATTTTAAGAATGTAAATTGTTAATATTTATATTTCTTTATTTTCAAAGAATTTAAGTGATCAGCATTTTTTAAAATGAGAATCGGTAGAATTTGATCACCAAAAAATTTAAATGCCAGATCTTAATTACATGGCATGATGATGACCTTTGGATGTCACTAAAGTGATAAACGGTTGTTATTGAAAGGCAATGAGAGGAGAATGGCAAAGGAGAGATCCTTCTTTTTTTTCTTAATATCATAAATTGAGCTCGATGCTCTTATATGTACTAGTTTTAGGTTGAAACGTCATTTTCACGTGTCTCCTAATCTAAAATTTTACTTAATTTACCACAAGAAATATCCCCCACCTATCTCTTAAGGGCTCATACAATATAATTTGAGACCATTTCAAATTGATACAACTAATACATTTCAAATTGATACAACTAATTCATAAAGTATTTCAAAAAAATCCCTAGATTGACTATAATAAAAAGTATACTACATGTGTTTTAAAATTTTTTTCCTTTTTCTTCACACCCTTCTTTTTCACGTATTTTCTTCTTCTTGTCTTTCCTTCTTCATGTCTTTCCTTCTTCTTTTTTCACCAATTTCACATATTTCAATATGAATCGTAGATTCAATTTACAGTTTTTTCTTTCATTCGTTATTTCTTCTTTTCAGATTTTCATCTTTTTCTTATTTCTGATTTACAATTTTCATTCATTATTTCATGACATCCATGAACTTCACTGTCATGGGGTTCCATAGGATCATCGAGACCAGATCTGGTCATTGCTTCCCCAACCGTCGCGATCAAATCTGGTCATGGCTTCCTTTACCGCAATGGTATATATTGATATATTGGATGGTATATAAAGATATACTACATGTATATTGTGCTATTCTAATAGTATAAAGAAATACACCATAGATATACCTTATTATACTGATAGTATATAAAAATATACTAATATATTATTATATATCATAGAATATATATTTATAAACTAAATAACATTATCCGCAGAGATCCTTATTAGTCATTACAACTTTGTACATGTACTATATTTTTTAAGTTTTAAGGATGAATCATTATAAATTTTGATCATTTGTTTAAATTACAACTTTTTGATTATTTTCTTCTTCATTTTCATATATTTTCCTATTTTTCTAATTGATCCTTGATAAAATGGACGTGTTTTAGATACTAATAAAAGAACTTTTCAATGGAACACAATAACACAGCTTAAAAGTTCTAACATCGACGGTGATATTTACACACAAAGAACATAAAATTTGTTAGTGAATCAGTAAAAGTTCAATACGCGTCTACAAATTCTAAACGCCATATAGTATTTTTCATTTCTTTAATTCACATATCCCCAAGTTTGCGTAGATTCTTTAGAATGATATTTTAATTCACACTCGCAATCAAGTTGTTAACATATTATACTCCATTATAATTTTTTATTTAAGGAAAACCCTACAAAAATTTCAGGAATAATCCTAAAATTTAGAATTACGCTTCTAGAAACATAATTCTTTACCCATTCTAAAATTACATTAACCTATAGGCATGAAAAATAAACATTGCTACTGGCAAAAAAAGAAAAAGAAAAAACGACTAGGAATTGAAAGAAATTAAATATAATTTCCATAAGAAAGCTTCTAGGGAGAAATTGCTTGGAAATTAAAAAAAAAAAAAAGCAAAGATAAGGACAAATTGGTAATTAGAAAATCTGGAAGACATTCCTAGGAACTTGTTATAGCATGAGAGAGCAAGACCCAAGAAGCTATTGTGTCGTAGAGCGTGTGAACTTCTGATACATACATCTTCCCCATGCCTTTCCTCCCATTACTTTCACTTTATTTACATCTACATCCTCTTTCCAACAACAAAAAAACCCTAAATCTTCCTTTAATCCCATCATCCAAGTTCTTACCGAATCCCTCTATCAAGCTCTCAAGTAGTTTAATATTTGTATACCATGTTGAGATATTAATATACAAAATGTAAAACAATGTTCACCAGTAATTGAAATCCACACAAAAGATAAATAGCTGAGATAGAAGAAAACCATATAAGCCCGTCGTTCGGTCCATATCCGGTCCGGCCGTTGGAGTATTGAGATGACCGGTTAGGACATCTCAAGTTTACATTACCATGGCCTAGAACATACTATGCCAAGCAGTCAAGTGCAGAGTAGATAACTGTTATATGTATTAGAGCCTCCGATATCATAGTCGACACAACGATATCTAAGTTTTCGGGCGTTGCAAAGATGGATAACATCTATAATGATGATCTCTATGCATACTCCAGATTGGTAGTTTCTACCGCTTGTCCAGGGTTGAGCCCTGTGATTTGACGGCCCTGCCTTCGGCATCACCCCCCTCCTTGCAGTTAAGATAACAACTTCACCGCCATATGGCTGACCAGTGCTAAACCTATAATTAGTCTGATTGTTATCAGTCAAAATACTCGGACGCTGTAAGTAGTAAATAATAATTAAACGTTCAAAATAACTAGGATTTAATCTGCAGCCTTTCTGCATAACACAAATCTGAAACAAAAAGTCAAATATACATTAAATACATTAGCGTGATTCCCTCTAAACTGACTATGACGCTCAAAATAAAAAAAGAAAAATTTGGTAATAAGGGTGTTGCACAAGACAAAACGAATATTTATGATATTTTAGTAAAAGAGAAAATCAAAATCTAATGCCTAAAAGAAACAAAAGAAAACACTGTGCAGAAGCAAATAGATTTGTAGAATGCTAGACATCTTATTTTGTAGGTTAATTATTAAAAAAAAATAGAGATAAAATTAATTAACATATATATTAGACAAGTAGTAGAATATCATCATAGGTACTAATCCGAACACTAAATGGATAATCTCATAGTAAATAGCTACTGTTAACTAAGACATGAAAAGGGAGCTCCCTTCAGTCCAAGTACAGGAAGCTTAAGATTCAATTTGTCTCCCGCGCCATTCACTCATTTACTGAGTCACGTTTAATCATCCGACTCAGTATTTGAATGAATGAGTCGGCAGCTAATTGAATCCTACTGCCACCCATGAGTGGACTGAAGAAAGCTCTCTTGGCCATCAATTAGTGCTATTAATTCAAACAATTAATGGGAAAATTTTCATGTATATATGGGATAATTTGCTAATATATAGATCTGTAAACATGATGGGGAGAGGAGAGCAGCATCGAACTTGTTGCATATGCATCTGCAATTCACCCATGTCTTCTGGATAACCCTAGCCCACCCTTTTAGACAGAGAGAGAGAGATGATGCTGAATGATGATGGGTGATTTCAACTATGGCTAGCTCAATTAAGCAGCTCATGTGAATAACTGAGAGTAGAGAGGCTATATATATATAGCTTGAGAGAGAGAGAGAGAGAGAGTATTTTTTAAGATTTAAGTGAAAAGCAAATGAAAAATATAGAAAATGATAGACCTAATGAAAGTGAGTCAGTCGTATTCTTCCTAAATTACTCTTTATTACCATGTTGCATTTGCATACTCTTCTACACCAATCCCTTTCCACTTTCTTTTTTCTCTTTCTTTTTTTACTCCATTTTTCATCTAATATTTTTTTTCTGTATCATTTTTCCTCAGAATCATATGATCCTTTTGCACCATTCTCATGTTTCTTTGATCTTCCTGAATCTAATTCTTGCATTATAAATAGATGAAAATGTACAAATAAATCATCCTCTTAATTGCATAGTCCTATTAGAGATCGTTTGTTATAAGCCGGGCGAGACCAGAAATTTTTTCAAAGGGGGGCAATTTTTTTAGATCCTTATTATTCTGTAATAATACTATGACAAAGTATTTAGTATTGTTTATATCACTTTTAATTGAATGTTTTTTAAAAAAATTGAAAGACTAATGGGCTATTATAATTTGATAATTTTATGAATTTGAATGGTTAAAAGGTATATAATTTGATGATTTTATAAATTTGAAGAGCGTTACAGCATACAATTTCATATATTTGTACTAATCTGAAAGCGCAAAAAATATAAGTTAGTAATTTATAATTTTGGAGGGTATAAAACGGTATATTACTTAGTAATTCTATGAATAATATGTGAACTTGTATATATATTATCATAAACTTATGAAATCAAAGGGTAAATTTCCCCCTTCTCTGGTAAATTATAATCTGTTGATCAAATTGCAAAATTACCAATTGTACTTTGACGTTATTACATCACACCCCTACACAATTGTTTTAGCTAGTTTAGTCTATACACTATTTTTTTTTTTTTTTGCGATTATGCCTCCCATTGCGCAAATCCATTACTTTAAAGCATCTATTCAATCACAATTTATAAGGTTTTTTTCTGTATTTTTTGTGTATTTAACTTCTTTTTTTCAATGACCTCATCTATTAGAACTTAACTAATTAAAAAAATCCGATGGTTTTTTATTAAACGTATTTAAAAATAAACCTTTTTTTGTTGGAAGACTTAAGAAGTAGCAGATGTTTTGAAACATTGAGCTTATTGTAAAAAAAATTTAAGTGAGCGATGAGTACTAAACTAACTACAAAATGTTATTTTACATTTTAACCTAATTTTTTATTTGAATATGAGTTTTTTTATCAATAGCAATTGTTTTCAATTTTCAAGTCTGTTCGTTAACAATCTTGTAGATACTTGATAGTTGTGTTATCAAGTTATCATGTCTCATTGCAAAAAGAAAGACTATATGAAAAGTGCTAGGTTTATTTTACAGTTAATGACAAAAATTAGCAGAAGTAATAAATAAGAGGGGCGAGACGTTATTCATTTGAAAAAAAAATTACTAACTGCACAACCTTAATTTGGAAAAAAAGGGGGGCAAATACATCTAAGCCGTTCGATAAATATCAATTTACTACTTCTATTATATGAATTTCTCAAAACGAAAGGACTATTGCCTCCCTTCAATGAGCTGGCCTCATCCTAAGAGAATTTAAGATGGTTGTAAAATCCTTCATAATTGGGTGTATCGTTTAGATATTATATCTTTCCATATGTCCTTATTTTTCACTTCTAGACAAGAGTATAAGTAGAGAAAAAATTATTTAATCTAGGAAGCACCGACACTCTTATTTGCACAGAGTACCAATGTTGAACACGTGCGGACAGCGATACGCATTTGACACATTCCGAGAAGTATGCAACAAGCAAAAATCGTGTTTGATTTTTTATATTTATTTTTTTCATTTTTGGACACGTGTCGAATACACCATATCACATTCCTGACACTTGTCGACACCTTCCATCCATATTTTTGAGAAAAAAAAATTGAAGTAAAAAAATATAAAAGGATGTAAAATAAGAAGAACAATATTTTAAATTATAAACAGAGAAAGACTAAGGGGTGAAATTAGAGAAGAAAAAAGTTTAGTTTTAAAATATATTAATCTAAAACAATATAAATCAGATTTTTTTATTACCATAACTTTTAACCTTTAAACTTTTTAAAATTAAAACTCATTCGATCAATTATAATTCATCTTCTTGGTATGATTATCACTGTAATTAATTTTTTATGCAAATATCTATTTTTACATATGTATAAATATCATTATATATATAATGCATAAAAAACTAATTACGATAACTCTCACCTGGAAAAATAGATATTTGTACATCTTTAGGCTTGACTAAGACTAAGAACATAGAAAGGGCTTTTTCATTAGGGTGCGCACGTTTGGAACCCTACACAATGGGGATTTTCCTTTCAAATGACAACTCCCTCTTTCTTTTGAAAAAAAAACTTCAATAACTCCAACCCGAAAAACATTTTCATTTAAAAGCGGGAGCCTAGAGGGCGGCGAAGCCAGTCTTATGGAGCACATTCCTTCAGTTAAGGTGTGAGCTAGGTATGGCTTTATTAGGAAGGTCATACCCTAAGAATCACTAAATTAGACCCATTGGGTAAGCCTTAAAGGCAGAAGGGGCCCTTGCTTCAAAAAAGATCATGTTAAACGCTTTGAAGCGAAGCATTTTTTAGATAACGAGCATGTTAGTTCTGATCATGTCTTAGGTGAAAATGGGCATCACCGAAAGGAAAGACCACAAGACCAGGTCAATCGTGAGGCAGGAAGCTACGATAGAGCGTTACGATCTGGTGCGACGATTTCCAATAACGCGCTCAGACGAGTGTCACACGATTTGATTGGATTTCGTATCTAAGGCACTTGTTCTGCTCCAAAACCCAATGCATTGCCACTTCTCCACACTTTTTTTATCCGTGTCCATTTCGTATGCCCTTAATGCTCCATTAGCGCTTTATTCTCCTTTTATTCTTCATTGGACGAATCAGATGGACTTCACCGCTCTTTCCCAACAAAAATGGAAAAAAGGTTGTATCACATCGAGGATGTCGATTCATTTTCCGCCCCCAGATGGGTAATTTTGAATCCCCTCTTTCTACTTTTAGGCCCTTCATCTTTCTGAATCGAGGCATGGCCTGGCTCGCATTGTTCCAACAACCGGCGGGACTGATCATTCAGAATGCGTTGCATTCTTCTTTCGAGCTGATCAATCAGCTTCCAGCCACCTAACTAATCATGTTGATCCTGACCTATAGAAATAAGTGAATGAGGTAATAGAAGCCCTCATCGGTCTTACGGTGACCAGGAGAGGCTCCAGCACTGGTTGGTAAAAGCGAAGTCATCATAAGTGGTTGACTGGGCCTAGGAACGACCATCGGTCGGGGCCCACGAGCTTTTAAGGAAAATTCATCATTTTTGTCGTCTTTCATGCGTGCCTATATGAATTGCATAACTCATTAGTTCGCCTTAGAGAATGTAATTAGGAATGAGATATTCATCTTATTGTAGGTTGTTCATCTGTTCAATCTAGAATTCCATCTCTTGTTTCATTTTGGGACTTATTTTTGTTCCTTTGTTAAACCGGTCAAGTTGTCCTATCATGTTCAATCCATTCTTCTTCTATCCAACCGGTCAAGTTGGCTTGGCTGGTACATCAAGCATATCGGCATATTACTTGTTCGGTGTGGTACATATATCTGTCAATTTCAATCAAGTAATAGAATTCATTCCCATTGTCTAAGAAAAAGGTGAATAATTTCCATTTTATGAGCTTGTAAAGCCCGTAGAAGTCCCCAAATAAAGGGGGGAAAGAGGGCTATAAGTAGGCCGTTTGCTATTGCTATAAGTGTTGCTCGCCTTTATACGGCTTGGCTTCGTTATCGCTCATAATAAGAAGGTCAGCTTCTTTATAATATGCATTATTGTATGGTAGGATTACTACTTTATAGGTCGACCACAACATAGGAGCGATAACGAAGCCAAGTCGTATAAAGGCGAGCAACCCTTATAGCTATAGCAAACGACCTACTTATAGCCCTATTTTCCCCTTTATTTAGGGACTTCAACGAGCTTTACAAGCTCATAAAATGGCAATTATTCACGTTTTCTGCAGACAGTGGGAATGAATTCTATTACTTGATTGACATTGACAGATATGTGTACCACACCGAACAAGCAATATGCTGATATGCTTGATGTACCAACCAAGCCAGCTCGACCAATTGGACAGAAGAAAAATGGATTGAACAAGATAGGACAAACCAGGAAGGGAAGCCTAACATAGATATTGATTTTAACAAAGGAACAAAAACCTATCTTAGAAACCGAACAAGAGATGGAATTCCAAATTGAGTAGATGACCGACCTACAATAAGATGAAAATCTCATTCTTAATTCCATTCTCTAAGGCGAACTAATGACTTATGTAATTCATACAGGCACGCATGAAAGGACGAGTGAAACACGATGAATTTCCCTTAAAAACTCGTAGGCCTCGACTGATAGTCATTTCTAGGCCCAATCAACACTTAAGATGACTTCGCCCTTACCTATCAGTGTTAAAGCCTCTCCTAGTCACCGAAAGATGGACGAGGGCTTCTCTTATCTCATTCACCCTTTTCTGTAGGTCAGGATCAACGGGATTGGTTAAGTGGCTCAAAGTTGAATGATCAACTCGAAAGAATATCGCAACGAAATCTAAATGATCAGGAATGACGCGAGCTGGCTGGGCCTCAATTTAGAAAGATGAAGGGCCTAAAGGTAGAAAGAGGGGATTCTAAATTCCTTATCTCACTGGGGGCGAAAAATGAATTGACATCTCGATGTGATACAACCCTTATTTCATTTTTTGTTGGAAAGGAACAGTGAAGTCCATCTAAACCGCCCAATGAAGAATATGAGGAGAACAAAGTGCCAATGGCACACGAAGCGCATGTGGAATGGACACAAATAAAAAAAGTGTGGAGAAGCGGTACGGCATTGGTTTTTGGAGCAAAATAAGTTCCTTAGATATGAAATCCAATCAAACCAATGACAATCGTTCGAATATGTTATCAGAAATCGTCGCACCAGATCGTAACGCAGTATCGTAGCTTCAGGCCTCTCGACAACCCCGGTCTTGTGGTCTTTCCTTTCAGTGATGCCCATTTTCTCCTAAGACGCGGTCTCCACTAGCATGATCGTTATCTAAAATATGCTTCGCTTCAAAGCGTGCAACATGATTTTTTTAAGCAAGGGCCCCTTCTACCTTTAAGGCTTTCCCAAAGGGTCTAATTCAGTGCTTCTTAGGGTATGGCCTTCCTCAGCAAAGAGATATGCTTCCTAATAAAGCCCTTCCCAGCTCTATATGTCCGTATCCCCAGTACCTTACATTTTAAAAAATAGGGCATTAAAGTGTTAGTATTGTATCGTATTCGTGCTTCTTAGTTTGCAATCATTTTTATTTATTGTTTGTTTGTAATTAAGATTCTTAATTTTTTAATTTTTAATTATTTTTAATGTACCATGTCTTTTTATTATTCAACCAAACATGATAATCTACTTTTTATACACCTACTTTCCCTTAATAACATTTTTCATAAAATGTTAAAAATTATGTTATATAATAAGAGTTTATGTCAAACATCACCTAAAAGAATTTGTAATAATCTTTTGGGTAAATTTACAAGCAAAAAAGTTCCCCCTTAATGAGGAGGGTATCTCATATAACAATCAATTGGTTGCAAAATAAATTCGGTAAGACCTTCTCTTTAATATTTCAAACATTAACACGAGAGAAAAAATGACACTTGTTCATAGCCGATTAATCGTAAGGAGTGACACCCTCCTCACAGTGAAGATAGAAGTTTTACTTATTTCACAAACCTCCCTTTTTGTTTTACCTTAAGTGCGGGAAAATTTTTAGTACTCCCTCGAGTATTGAGAACTTAATACTCCTCCACACCATTTTCTGACATGTGTATAATCTATCTAATTCATCATCCATCTCATCGATTAATTAAAATAAAGATACAAATAAATATAGTCTTAAATATGTAGGAGAAACTACATCGGTGGTCATGGATACTAAACAGTCTACAATAGGAATACTCTCCATATAAATATATTTGGCAATAAAATCCATCTGAACGAATAGTCTTAAACACAAATCCTTAGTAGGACGTAATGCTAATATCTAAAATGAAGAATAGCCACAATTTAAGCAGAATCATTCTCCAACCACAAATGTCTCCAGCAAAAGGCCCAAGCATAAACTATGACATGGACAATAACAACTAATTCAACTTCAAAAGCTAAACAAGCACCGAGGTATGTAACAAATAACTCTTATAAATTCTTCTAGAAAATCAAAGCAGACCTCCACCACCAGCAAGATCATGGCCATCAAAAGCTTCTCCAAGATACACGGGGTTATGGAAGGTCGACCTAAAACATGAAGTTACTGAAGAGTCAAAAGCTCACCGTTTGAATTTTGCATTGTTCCAAGATGGAGTGAGTTTGCTTCATGAATAAAATGTCAAACTAAGGAAAACGTCTTAACAAAGATATGATATTACCTTCAAATGTGGTTTGATTACGAAGAAACCACACCACCCATAATACTGTAAATATATGTTCCTCACTTTCAGCGAAATATCTAATAAAGTATTATCCATTCTGAAACTATTTCCAAAAGCATTAGATTTCGCATCCCACATCCCACGAGCAAAAAGACACTATAAAAAGATGTTGTAAGTCCCCTTATGCAACATAACAAAGATGAAGACAGGAAAGAAAAACGTAACCACAAGAGGGAGGAATAGACGACATCCAAATCATTTTACCACAACTAACTGGACTCTTATTTTAAAAAAGAAAGGCTTATGCAATCTTAAAATAAACAACGCCATCTTGTCCAAACCATCGAGTCTAGATAAGAGTTCACTACCATTCTCCCAATCCCATAAGTAATAGATAAGAAGAACACAAAGATGTAGAAAGATGCCAACCACCTAAGTCACCAAGGAAGTAGAATGAGGTTGCAACATATGACGACCCTTAATCAAATCAATCAATGAAGTTCTCAACCAGTTGTCCAACAAAAAAAGGACCATGGGATGACGACAATCAATCACCTAAATTCGAGTAGCAAAATAGCATTATAAGATTTAAGCCCAGGCTAGACAGAAGAGGAAATTTACCATGCTCTTGGCTCGTGATCCTGGTTGAAGTAACAAGCAAGAAAGTGAGTAAAAACCTCTGTCAATAATACCCACATGAGCTTTTTCAACATAGCCTTATTAAGAATGTAAATGTCATTAATGTCAAGACCATCTTCCTTCCCTTTTTAGCTTGTAAAAAGACTTCCACACCACTTGAACAGGTTTATAAATATCAACTGAACTCATCCAAAAGAAGTTTTTAATAGCAGTACTTAAATCCTTCAAAAGAAAGTAATGCAACGATAAACTTGAAAAGAATGTAAAAACTCTTCCAAGATTCCAGCTAACTTTTATTTTATCATCATAAGGGATCAAACATCAACATCTAGGAGCGCCAACAAAGAGAGCAGACCCAAAATAAGTCTTAAATCCTCCATTTGCACATTTTAAACATGGAAAGAAATTCAATAACTTGGATTCCTAAGATGCCACTCCCAAATAAATGGCCGAATTTTCTCAATTAACTCGTTGGTGTAAGAGGGATCCACAAAGCTCAAAAGTATATAAAACCACTTGTGAATTTTGATAGAAAGCCATGTAGAAAAATAAAACATCATCCATAGAAAGAAATTACGTCAGGGCACGCATCTCAATCAAAGAATAGACCAAAATCTGAGAGTATAAGTATACATGGTGAGTAAGATATCTACTCAAAAAATCCTCAACCAAATAAAAAATTACAGAGATAGGAGATCACCCTACCGTGCACCCCATGAACAATTGAAAAAGTCCTTAAGAGACTCATCGATAAGTATTGAATTTCTAGTTGAGTTAAATATAATATTAATCTGGCAAATAAAACTCTCAGAAAAGCCAAAACACCTAAGGAACTTAAAGAGAAAAGACCAAATATTGGAGTCAGAAGCCTTGCGAATGTCAATCTTTAGAGCAAATGACCACCACGACTATCATAACTAAAGACATTAAAGCATTATGTAGCACATCAATATATTATACAATTTGATTATCCTTAATGAAACCATAATGGTTAGGAGAAAGAATATAAGAACAAATAACGGCAAGGCAATCTACAAAAATCTTGGTAATAATTTTAAATAAGAAATTACCTAAAGCAATTAGGCGAAACTTATCAACAATGATAGAAATCGACGTCTTCAAAATAAGGATCATAAAGTTTGAATTTACGCAAGGAAAAACATGACCTGTACGAAAAACTGTTGCACTGCCAAGGCCAAATCAGACCCCACAATATTGCAACAATGATGATTACAATCTACCTGAAAAATCATCTAAACCTGGGGCACTAATAGGATCCATATCGAATACTCTCTTCTCACCTCATCCGTAGAAGGAACCTAAAGAATCAAAGTATTCTCTTCAGCATTGACCAAAGAAGGAACATATTCCCAAATGATAGAAAACCCTGAACAAATGTCACCGAAATTCAAAAAGCGATGTTGATAAAAAGATTAAACATGATGACCAATCTCAAACGGATCATAAGAAATATCATCACCGATCTGCATGGAAGAAATGCATTTTTTCCACCTCTTCACTCTGCAAGTCATTTTGACATACTATTTTCTCTCAGAAAAACTCCTTCTACCTTAGCTTAATATCTAAGTTAGCAAGAACATCCAAATCGAGTTGTAAAAGATCATAAAAAATCCTTATATCTTATCATATCTTGTATGACTGTCATTTTCTCATTAGCATTAAGACATTTAGGGTAATATTCTCAAATACCTCTCGATTCCATTTCCTCAAAACTACTTTTAGAAGTTTAAGCTTTCAAAAAATCTCAACACCAATGCGTGCAACACAAGAGGACCAAACTAAAAGAACTAAATCAAGGAATGAGAGATTAGAACCCACATACGCTGAAATTCGAATGGACATTAACTTGAAGAAACAATTGTAGAACAAGAAGCCATTAAATGATCGTGATTTGATTACAACTTCAATAACATGACGCAAGAGACCCAAGACCAAGTATTAAGAAAAGAAGGAGAGTAAAAAGCTCTATTCAACCTAAAAAGAACCATGTCTCTCCTAGTCAATCTTGGTATAGAAAACATTTTTCTTCCTAACATCCACAAGATCACAAGTTGTCAACGCAAAATGAAATTCATCATAAAAATCAGGCTTGATATTACTAGTAGTTTCATGAGCTTCTAGAACTGAATTGAAATCCACAAGCACAAATCATCTAAACATGAAATATCCATAAGAGAACTCCAAAGAGCTCTACAGGTGATTTGACTCATACTACCCTAAATAAAATATATTCGATGGTTAGTACCACACAAATTAGTAAGGGACGGAAGAGGCTAAATAAGTTGAAAGATGGTTATTGACTCAAAGATGCAAGTGCCCTTGTTTCTTCAGGGTAATAAGTGGTAGAGAAAATATATAATAGAGAAATTTCTATGAATGGACTCAGAAATTTGAACCTTGAATTTTTTTAACGATTTAACTTTTTTATAAGAGAAAATACTAAATTGTCTCTTTAATTTGAATTTTTTTGTTGAACTTGGTGTATACTAAACTATCATCTAGTTAGAATATTCTACTAGACTGTAGTCTATTCAAATATTTTTTCATACTGCAACGTAGTAATTGTTAATCTATATGTTAGAATGCTAAATCAGGGTCTAGCATAAATTTTTTTCATGAGGTAACTTTCTTAATATTTTCTCATGTGAAAAATATCACATTTTGTTAAAAAGTCTAAGGGTCTAAATTCCATATATTTTTTTATTTATGGGGATCCATCCATTGCAATTTCTCAATATATAATTAATTTCAATCTTTCATATCTATAAGATATGTTTTCTTTTAAAACAACCTTTTCATGCTACACAAGATGACATTGGTTAAAAGTCGAATTAACTTCAACTTTTGATGGAGAGTGAAAATAACATACAACACATCCATATTGATATGGTTCTCAGAGGTTATCTGGGATTACAACACTCTTGTAATCATCTCTTTATTAAATTATCATTGACTGTTTGGAATAATCTTAATATCAGACAACAATTCTAGTTTGTAGATAATATTAATTTACCTCACGATGAGGTAATTTAATGCCTCCAAAAGGGGTAATCAAGAATTATAAAAGCAAAACAATCTTGAGAAGACAATAAATCACCTCTAAAATTACTTTACATAGATTTAGCACGAGATTATACCAATACGAAATATTCAATCATAAATTTACTTAATTTATCTCATGAGGAGGCAATTTAATTATCGGCAAAAAAGAAATCAAGAATAAAGTCAATTGAGGATAGAATTGAACTATCTAAAATTATTTTACAAAAATTTATTATGAGATTTTGCCTATACGAAATTAAACGATCACAAATAATGTCATTCATTAGTCTATAGATAATCAAACACAACTAAATATATTCATCATATTTTATCATTAATTCAATTACTATTAATTTAATTAGAGTGATAATTGTATATTTTATACACCAAAAAGCCTCTCAGTCTTAAAATATTTTGTTGACAGAAAATTTGAATGATTGATGCAACTTTCAGAAAGAAAATAAGAAATGTACATGGATTTGAAGCCCAAATCTCTATTCAAATATTGAACGAACAAAACATAACCTAAGTTTTAGTGATATAATAAAAGATGTTAAAGAAAGTTGCTCCCTAACAGATTGACAAATTGGTGACATGAATATACCACAGAAAACAAAACAACAATTGTGGTCGTAATTGAGTCAACTACCTTCCATTTTCATATAACTGTACATCATGTAAAAAAAAAGATACAAACAAAATTTCCTTTGGGACACACTATATCGCGGCACATATATATTTGCAAGAAAATCATCTTTTACTTGTAGACGAACAAAAAAAGGTAAATTGATACTTCATTCAATGTGTTTGTCTTACTTACATAAATACTACTTCTAATTTGAACACATACATAGACAACCCTCTTCTTCCATTTTACATGTAAGTCCATGCAAAAACTTATTTCCTAAAATGCCCTCAAAACACGCCCCTTTTTATAAGATATTATTACTGATAAGCTATTATTATGTTTCCATATCTTCCTAATTTTATTTACTTATATGCTAAGTTGTATATATTTTTTACCGAAATTTATAGTGGCTAAATCATGAGACATGCTAAAATTAGAGAGTGTTTATTACCTTAATAAAATATTCATGTTTAAGAAATTAAATATATAGTAAATTATACCGATCTCCCTTGCAATTTTTCTTAATTACACGGACATCTATTTTAGTTTTAGTAATTAAGCACAGCTCTCTTTGTTTAAAGTAAAAAAATCTCATTCTCGATCTAATGTCTCGTTAGTTGTTGATCTAAATTATTTTAAATAGAAACTAAAACAAAACAGAAATTTTTGTCGCAAGAACTTGACACAATTATATTATATGCAAATAAATTTGAGTATAAACCAAAAAGGTGGCATGTCAAAGATGGCTTATCAATATGAATTTATCATAAAATAGAATATTTGTAGCTAATTAACAAAGTTATTACAACATTTTCGCTACTTATGAAGTCTTGTGATGGTTATAGTGAAATAAATTATTGTATGTCTAACTAAGATAGAATTATACATGTGAGTTTGGTAAAATTTTCCCTTAAATAATATAAGAGATATTTTGGTCATAAAGTAAGGTTTTGATCAACTATCTCAATTATATATATATATACCAAATATATTTGGATCATTATATGAGACTAATCAAATTAGGTGATTTCATAGTTTGGTTAAATGGAGATACTCGTTGTATGATTAATTTTTCAGTGTCTATAAAGAAAACATATGTTATCACATTAACAGATAATATCTCCGATACATTTAATGAGAAGTGAGATCTGTTGGCCATACTAAAATGTAAGTATATGTTAACCATATTTATAATAACTAATCATGTATTACGTGTGTTGCACGTGATATAATAGTTTGATACGTATCATATTTTTGTGTTCAATGGTTTAATATTATTTATAGTAGATGAAAGTATTAAACTGATAATAAACTACTAAAATTTGATTGATTGATTTTTTTGTGTTAAAATACGTACGATGAGAGCAAAAATACTTGAAGAGCAAGAATTATGAAAAGAGTGGGAGAAAAATTGAAATTATCAATTTAAAACAGAATAACTTTAAAAAATATCTTAATTAATTATTCATTAATCAAAATTAATAATTAATATATTTAAAAGTATAATTAAAACATTTATATTTAAATTTATTCATTGAACCCGTTAAATATGTATGTATAATTATATGTGTCAATCAATCACACTTAAACGTATCAAATAATAAATTGTAGCGTTAAAATAACAAATAGTTCAGAAAAAATCATCCATAAAATATTTTTATTCACATGTGACTTCTACTGTATTATTATTCAATATATATCTTATACATATGTGTAATTCTTAACGTATAATATATGATCTATATTTATTGAATTTGTTCAGTAATTTTAATTTATTTATTTTCACAACTTACTATTAGTGTAATATAATTTTTTTTAAAATTTATCTAACTATTCGAACCAAAATCTTAAACATTCAATTAGTAATATTATAGATGTTACAAAAATAAATATCTAAAATTTATTAATAAATTAATATGGTAATAACGATTTAAAAAATTTAAGATTTATGAATAGATAAAATAATTTAAAAATATTTTTATTATTTTATCATTTTTAATATATCACAGATAGATTAATGAGTATATATATTGACATTGATCTTGAGAGAGCCGCACATACTGACATCCCCTCTCAATAATTTTTACCGGTAAGGAGAATAATTCATTAACAGTCACTTACTGAAATCAGTGTCTTATCAAACCCAAAAAAGCTGGCTATGAGGTAAGAAATGGTACTCTTTGTATTTCTCATTAGTCATTACAATTTCATTTCCAAATGTCTAATCATCACTTTTTCCCTCTCTCATCAATCCATCCATCTAATCCTAATCTCTTTATACCTACTCCTTTTTTCTTGGTTAAATACATTTTTATTCTTTCAAATTATATATGTTTTTTTATCGTGCGTTGAATTCTATAATTTTAATTTCTAAATTTAGTGCTTCAAACTTATCTTGTCAAGCCCAGTACTTCAAACTTATGCTTCTGTCACGGTTTTAACATTCACTTGTATGTTATAGAATGGTTTATATATTACACACTAGATATAATTCACGTAAGTTGCATGTTATTTATAATTTTTTGACAAAAAATTATTTTCGGAGATTAGAGCATATAGTTAAAATAGATAATGATATTTATGTATAAAATGTTTTTTGTCAATATTTGAGTTAGCTTAATGATTTAGATTTATTTTGCACTACCTAATATTTTATGATTTTTATAATACTGGAAATTATCTTAACCTTTTGTACAAAGGTTACTCACAAATTTTAAAATTATACATATAGATAATATGAAAATGTTAGGAATATAGTCTTTTTCCTTTTTCTACGTTTTTTCTTTTTCTTTTTTCTACATTTTTTTGTTATGTTTACATTCATACAATTTCTAGATTTAGATTATTGAAAATGATATATTACTCTAAGCAATCAAAATTTGTAGAATGCAAATTTTTTACCTTCTAGATTTAAAAGAAAGAAAAAATGCTTCCAGACATTATTAGGAAAACAAAAGGCAGTAACACAAATTATTAAGAAATTCTGACATAACTAAAAGGCATATAAGAATTATTTTACTTCTAATAGAAATTAAAAACTTGCTGGATTTATTCAAGAAATATAGTTGATGATCAAGAATTTGAATGAAACTATAATTATTTTCCTCCGAGCCCTCACCGTAGTGCGTTGATCGAGTACTTCATAAATGCATAAAATCTAAAGATGATTTCAAGAAAAAAATGAGTTAATAAAAAATAATTTAATTAAAAAATGACAAAAAAATATAACTATGTTCAAGCAATCTTCCCTAAAACACAATATAAATTAAGAAAAAATTAGTTATCATCATCAATAAAAAAAGGCATAGCAACAAATGTTTAAAGATTTTTTCTTCCCATAATTCTTATATATTATTATTTTTTTGTTATGTTTGGATATTTATTTCAGTGAGACATTTCATTTCCCAATTCAAATTCTAATGAGATAAGCATTATTATAATAGTTATAAATTTCATTCTTCCACTTTGTCATTTAACATACTAATTTATTAATTTCTTCTTCAATCTCTTATTTTTCTCTCATATGACTCAACTGTATATCTATAATAATAAATACGTATTCTATTAGTTTTTATAGAGATTTGCAAAACTAAAAAGATTCAACAATATATATAATTGAAACTAAAAATTTAACCATGACAAAGAAATCAAGATTAATATATTTTTATACAGCTAAATACAAAATTAAGGAATCATATTATCACTAATATTTGATTTAGAATCAATAAAATACTAAAAAGACAATAATTTAACTTAAAATCACAACGTGGAAAATTTTTTAATTTCATGACATAATAAGATTGTATATATGCTCACCAGTTTAAAAATACATATTTAGTTTAATTAAAATTTAGTATAATAATATTCATTGTGATATTTAAAAGATACTTTCATATTCATACATTAAATAAAATAATATTGATATCTTGAATGACTTGTAAAATGCTTGCTGAACATCTAAAGAATCGAAATTCAGTAACATGAATTATATAAGAGATTAAAACATTATATTATTGCAATTTAAAATCATTAATTCATTGTTAAATTTTAATTAATTAAATTATCATTATTGTTGCACTTATAACTAAATCTTTCTCTTGAATTTTAGTGGTAAGATTAATTAAACCAATGCAATTATGTATAAATATATGTGACAATCAATTAGATTTAATTACATCAAGGGTACTATTATAATAGTCTAATTATAGATGGATAAAAGTGTCTAGAAATTTTTTTTAACTCATGTCATTTTTAATATATTATATATGAGTGAGTTCGGTAGTGAAATTTATAATGATTATGATAATTACATTAATGACAAAATATGGTTACACGGTAAATTATAGAATAATTGATGATAATTTAAGTTTGAAGTTTGATATATGAATAATTCTGCAGTAAATCTTTATGATTATTCCACCTTGATAATTCTGAATCACGTATATTTTTTACCGCAATTCAATTATCTTCCATGAGATAAATTATAATCATTAAAAAATTATAATTTTTAAAGATTATTCCAAGCAAACAATATACAATTTAATTATCAAAAAGTTTGGAAGAGGATTGCAATCTTCGATTACTTGTAACAAATGCCCTGTAACGTTTTTGGGTATTCCTCACTCAAGATCAATTTCAACCTATTACCTTGTAGAATAAATGATCATACTAAATAAGATTTTTGACAAAGAGTTCTTTTCTTTTTTGGCATGAATAGCTTGAGATCAACAGATTTAATAAAGTAATACACATCAAAGTGATATGTCAATTGATACCATGTATGTCTCTCTCTGAAAAAAATTCTGTTTCTAATATGTTCTTTCATCACTTTTGTTCTTCACTAAAAAATGTAATTTTGTATCTCCATTTTCTGTAAAGTTTTTCTGTCATTTTAATTCTATTTTTAAATAAATGTTTTTTTTCTAATTAGATCTAGATTTATGATGATTTGTATTTCACTTTGATCTAAATCTATGATGATTTCCCTCAACCTAGATCTAGATCATATTTTCCTTCGACAGCATCATTTTATGACTGTATTCGATAGATCTAGTCCAGATCTATAAATTGTGGTGGTTGATTGTGTCAAATTTTTTATTGAATCATTTGACAAAACGTATTTCAACCGGTTTCAATCAGACATATATTTTTAGATAATGAAGGTATTTAGAACGAACTAAGGTGAAACTCTAAATTATCTTTTATGTTCGTTTAGTAATTTTCTTATTTATATTTTGATTGTTAAAATTTCATGTTGGTATTTTGATATTTGATTTATCCTTATTGATAAAAAAAATTGATACCTTGTATGTACATGTAATGTATCCACGTAAAAAAATAAAGGAATATGGGGGCTAAGATTCTCTGAATTGGTAAGTTTAAATACTCAAAATTTGATGTTTTAGGTCTAATATGTCAAAGGATTATAGTTTATGGGAATGAAGAGCAATTTAATTTTATTTTCCCTTAAATCTCATTATTAAGATACTTCTTTTCGGACTAATTAAGTTTGTTGTTTTGATCTCAATTTTGATATCCATAACGTCTTTTTTTTTAAAACTGATATCCAGAGTCAATTGGACACTTATAAATAGAAAAACATGGTGAAAAATGGTGGACAATTATAGCAGAACACTTGGGGTCCATTTTCTGAACAAATAAAGAGGAAGAAAGATATGTAGGAATTTCTTGGGAGAAAAAACCTTTGGAATTTAGCTAAATTATTTGTATACTCTATACTACTCTATTCGGCATCATTTACTGACCCTTTCTTATGAAAAGCCTTTCAAATTAATCATGACATTTGATATATACTACTTATTAAGTCTACCTGCAATTATAACGTTTTTTTAATAAAAAAAACAAGCGTAAAAATTGCAATAATCAATAGAATGATACATCAAGGAGGATCAAAATAGCCATTATCAAGTTATTTATGTCATGGGAGAAAGAGATCTCATATCTGATTTTTCGGTGAAGATTTTTTTTGTTATTCTAATTCTGTTTTCTTTTATTTTTATAATAAAAGTTTTTCTTCTACCTAAATCTAGATCTATGATGATTTTTTCTTCACCTAGATTTATGGTGATTTTGCTTCCACCTAGATATAGATATATGGTGGTTATTCCTCTATCAGAGCTAGATCTATGGCGGTCGTCGATAGATCTACAAGTTTTGGAGATCGATTGTGTCAGATTTTTCATTAAATCATTTAACAGAATGTATTTCAACCGATTTCAGTCAGACAAACCTTTTTGGGTGGTTGACGTATTTAGAACGAGTCAAGATGAATAGCTCTATATTATCCTCCATGTTCGTTTAATAGTTTTCTTATTGTTATGGATGATTTACATATCTTAGAGTATGAGGGGTCCATGAAACAACACCTACTTGCACCATAATAGATCTGAAGTTGTTGTCTTGTACATCAGTGACTGAACAAAATTTTTTAAATCATATCTGAAAGTAAAATTAGCTTCCCAAAATCCATCACAAAACTGACAAGCTTTAGCAAGAGCATTGAACAAATTTACTACTTTACCTTAAAAAATCATTGTGTTCCTATCTTTCCAAATAAACCACATCAGACAAAAAAAAAAAGGACCAACCTATCTCATTGATAAGTAAAAGAAGGAAGAAGAGAAGACTTAGTTCAATTATCAACTGTCATTAACTACTATATTCAATTGGTTTAGTTAGTTAATGGTGCAGTTCCTTCTCACATGCACTATGACTATTATCTTCTTATATTAGTGCTTGTTATCGACTATACTAAACATTATCTTATTATGTTAAATATATAACCTCTTACTTGATTATGCATTTAAGTAAGTTGACATTCTACTATCAAGATTACTCCAAGAACATTTTCCTTCTTTTCCCCTTCCTTTTTCCCTTCTTCTTCTTTCTCTCTTACTTCTTTCAACTTAGATAAAGGAACTCAATTCCTTTCATGGTATTAGAGCCATAAGAGGACTCACGTCCAATGACTTCTAACACAAATGTGACTAATAACAAAAATTTAAATATTGGAGCAACCTCGAGCAATAATGGAGTTATGTAGAATTTCTTCACCAACAATCTGAGCAGCTCGATATCTGTCGAACTCGACATGAAGAATTATGTTTTGTGGAAGTCTCAAGTCATTCCTGCCTTAGTAGGACATGATCTTGACGGAATAGTTTTTGACTCAGTTGAAAAACCAAATAAGAAGCTTGCCCATGGTGAAGAAAACCATGAATATAGGGGATGGGTGAGGAAAGATCAGCTTGTTTTAAGCTGGCTTAGATCTTCTATGAACGAATGTGTACCTGGCACTGTCAGTCAGTACAACAACTCGGCTGAAGTATGGAACTCTCTTGAGCCAGACTTATATAATTGAAAAACTCGCTTCAAAACTGTACAAAATAGAGTTCCACCATAACATAATATTTTGACAAAATCAAAGTTATAGCAGATGGTTTGGTAGCTACAAGCCAACCAGTGAATGATCACGATTTGATATTGCACACCCTAAATGGATTGGGGATAGAATTTGACTCTATGGTGGTAAGTATAACTTCAAGACCGGAAGAGTTAAGTGTAGAAGAGGTTCAATCTCTTCTAATGTGTCATGAAAGCAGGTTAGAGAGGCAATTTGCTGTTAGTGAAAACCAAATCAAGATGAGTGTGAACATGTCGACTACAAATTTACCTAAGAAGGATTTTCAGCAAAATGGAGGTAATTTTCAGCAAAATGGGAACAATAGGTTCTCTACTAAATGATCTCAGTATTTTAATCAAGGCGACAGAGGAAATATTCAGAATAAAAGAGGAGGAACATGTGGTAGAAATAATGGCAGGATTGTATGACAAGTCTGTGCTAGACCAGGTCACTCAGCTGCTATTTATTTTTACAGATATACTAAGATCAATAACAATGAGGGACGTCATTCTTAATTCAATGGTGGCAATCCTGCTGCATTCATGACCATTGCTCCCTTAGCCTTTATGGCTTCACCATCTGCCTATATGGAGTCCTCATATTTTGTAAGTTATTGTGCATGGTATGCTGACAATGCATCAACTAACCATGTCACATTTGAACTTGGAAGTTTGTCATTAGCTCAAGAATAAACTGGAAAGGAGAGGCTGGCAATAGGGAATGGTAAGTCCCTTTCTATAACTCATGTAGGCTCAACTTTGTTATCCTCTAAAAATCATTCGTTGAAATTAAACTGCCCGCTTAGAGTATCTGAAATTAAAAAGAATCTTGTTAGTGTCTTTAAGCTTACTCAATATAACAATGTGTTTATAGAGTTTCATGCTAATTCATATTTTGTGAGTGATAAAACTAAGGGAACTCTTCTTTTACAAGGGATTCTTAGAAATGATCCTACCTGCTGACATATCCTGAGTCAAGGGGATCTGTTGCTCTCTGTTGTCATACTCAACCTAATAAACCTGCTTCAGAAAGTTTCTGTCAGTTTAATGAGAGAGCATGTATTCTCGTTATCAGTAGGCATGTTAGAACAAGATTTTCCTATCTTTAAATGAGGATGTAATGCCTATTATATCAAATTAGTACTCAATATGCAATAAAAGATCAAATTTTCAGTCCTTGAATCATTATCCTTTGTATGTATCTGTTTCTAATATTTCTGCACAAAATAAGTAAAACCAATAGTTTATAATACTAATATAACTAATGAGGTAGATATTTGGAACTTAAGGTTGGGACATCCTTCATCCAAAGATTTACAACTGAGCAACCATAAATTATCCAAACAAACACCATAATTCTGCATTGCCTGTCAAAAAGGCAAAAACCATACCATTCCCTTCTCTATATCCCAAACCAAGTCTAAACAACCCTTAGAGCTCATACACAATGACTTATGGGGTCATGTACCCATGCCTACACTAGATAGTTTCAAATACTATATAAACTTCCTAGATGACTACAATAGATTTTCTTGGGTCTTTCCTCTAAAAAATAAGTTAGAAGCTCTCTAAACTTTCATTTTATTCAAAAAGCTTATTGAAAAATAGCTAGAGTTGAGCATTAAAACAGTTCAATCTGATTTGGGGGGTGAATTTAGACCTTTCCTGAAATTAGACCTTTCCTGAAATTCTTACAAACTGATGGAACACAATTTAGACACCCTTGTCCTTACATACACCAACAAAATGGTAAAATTGAGAGTAAAATTGAGAGGAAGCATAGACATTGTTGAAAAAGGTTTAATACTCATTTCTCAAGCCTAACTTCCTAAAATTCTGGTACGAAGCATTTCATACTTCTGCCTACCTTATAAATAGGCTTCCCACACCTGTTCATGAGTACAAGTCACCATTTGAGAAACTCTTCAACCAAATACCATACTATAACACACTAAAACCTTTTGGATGTGAATGTTTCCCACACTTAAGGCTTTATAACACTCATAAGTTTGATTATCATTCTAATTTGTGCATATTCTTAGGTTAGTCATCATGTCACAAAGGTTATAAATGTTTACATAGTTATGGTAGGATACATATATCCAGAAATGTTGTCTTTAATGAGTCAACATCCCCTTATTCTTCTATGATTCAATCTGTCAAAACTGTCTCGTGTCAAACTCCTTTCTCTACTACTATTCAAACTACATCTATTCCTATCAACAATGCAACTCAGGATAATGTCACATGTACATCATCTCAGGAATTAGTCCCTCACGTATCCAATAGTTCTCAGTCTTCATCTAAAATGAATTCTCATTATGCCTATAATAATGTTGTTATTCCTATTTTAGACACTAACAGTTCTGCAGATACACTATCCCTTTCATAGAATTTTTCTTCAATTTTTGAAAATTTGGACACAGACCTTCCCATTAACCCAATCTCAAACATTACCAACCAACTCATCCAATGGTAACCAGATCAAAATCTGGTATCTTCAAACCTAAAGCCTTTACAACCACTAAACACCATTTACCACCTGATGTGCTACCTACTAAACCTAAGACTGTTAAGCAAGCTCTAGCTGACCCTAACTAGTTTAAAGCAATGACTGAAGAGTATGGTGCTCTTATGAGAAATAAAACCTGGGAGTTAGTTCTGTTGCATTAAAATATGATTGTTGTTGGCAACAAGTGGGGTTTCAAGGTGAAAATCAATGCTGAAGGTTTCCTCCAAAGGTATAAAGTAAGGTTGGTGGCCAAAGGCTTCCACCAAACACTTGGTATAGATTACAAAGAGACATTCAGTCATATTATTAAGCTAACTACTATCAAAAGAGTGCTTCACATTTCCTCGGTCTTTAGCTGGGATATAAAACACCTTGATGTCAACATTGCATTTCTCAATGGAATGATTGAAGAATCAGTGTCCATGATGTGAGGTTTTATTGATTCTTCTATACCTAAACATGTTTGTAAATTAAAGAAAGTCTTGTATGGGTTGAAGCAGACACCTAGGGCTTGGTATGATAGGCTGAGATCTACCTTACTCAGTTGGGGCTTTCTCAACTCTAGATCAGATACATCAGCATTTTTCTGGCATAAAGGTGCTGATATAATGTTTATTTTAATTTATGTGGATGATATCCTTCTGACTTAGAGCAACATAGAGCAAATCAACTGGCTTGTTCAGGCTTTACACTCTAACTTCTTCTTGATAGACCTTGGTTCAATTCACTACTTCCTTGGAGTTGAGGTTCACAGAAATCACACTTCGAAAATGTACATCTTAGATCTCTTACAAAGGGTTAGTATAGATGGTGCTAAGCCTGCATCATCAACAGCTAGTGCTTCTTTTAAACTAGCTCTGGATGTGGGTGAACCATTAGTTGATATCACTTTGTACAGAAAGATTTTGGGTGCTCTTCAATACCTAGCTATAACCAGACCTGATATTGGCTTCATAGTCAACAAGCTAGTCAATTCATCCACAAACTTACTTTAGTGCATTGGTAAGACTGCAAGAAAGTCTTGAGATATCTTAGAGGAACATTGGATGAAGGCCTACACATCAAATCTACTCATTACATAACTTCATCTCCCTTTAATATACATGTCTATTTTTGACTCTGATTGGTCAGTGATGTAGATGATAAAAAATCTACTGGTGCCTACATGAGATATCTTAGAGGAACATTGGATGAAGGCCTACACATCAAATCTACTCATTACATAACTTCATCTCCCTTTAGCATACAAGCCTATTCTGACTCTGATTGGTCAGTGGATGTAGATGATTAAAAATCTATCGGTTCCTACATGATATTTTTTTGTGGTAACCTCATGTCTTGGTCATCCAAGAAGCACAAAGTGATCTCAAGATATAGTACCGAGAGTGAATGTAGAGCTCTGGCAAATGCAGCTGCTGAAATTTAGTGGTTTTACAACTTGTTGCAGAACTGAGATTTTCTCTATCCTCCAAACCAATTTTATGGAGTAATAATGTAAGAGTGCTTTAGCTTTAGCATCAAATCATGCGTTGCATGCTTGAACAAAACACATAGAACTTGATGTTCATTTTGTTCGGGACATAGTATTGTAAGGAGCCCTATTTGGCAGATTTATTCCTTCAGTAGATCAACTTGCTGACTTACTGACTAAGGCTCTCTCCACTATTCGATTCAAGTACCTTAAAGGCAAGCTCAAGGTATTCTTACCCCCCTTGAACTTGAGGGGGGATGATAAGAAAAAGAAGGAAGAATAGAAGACTTAGTTCAATTATCAACTGTTGTTAGCTACTATATCTTCTTGCATTAGTGCTTGTTATCGACTGTACTAAACATCATCTACTTATGTTAAATATATAACCTCTTACTTGATTACGTACTCAAATAAGTTCACATTCTACTATCAAGATTACTCCAAGAACATTTTCCTTCTTTCTTCCCTTCTTCTTTCTCTCTTACTTCTGTCAACTTAGATAAAGGAACTCAATTCCTTTCACTCCTTCTTCAGGGTATTTGTTTAGGTTAGATCATCTTTCAAACAACCAATCTTAAAAGGAAAGAAGAAGAAAACCAAACAACTCTAGGCCACTCACATTCAAGAAGAAAATATTGAATTGTTTCTTCAGCATTAAACAATTGGACAGATACTATCTAATAATAAATGCGTATACTTAAGATTGTGTTTAGTTGGTAGGTGATTTAAAACAGCTCTCCAAACTATTTTTTATTTATTTTTGAGCACATTTAGTATTCTAAAGCAGCTTCAAAAGAGAGGGCCAATTTCATAAGAGGTACATGCATTATAACCTGTTGAGTTCAAGAAATCATACAAAATAATATGATATCCAGACTTTACTGCCCAAATATTAATGTTAGAGCTATTGCATATTCTCTGAATCCCATGTTTTTTCAAGACTTCTTTATCCTGCCATAAATTTTTCCATACCCAGGAACACTACTTCTCTGAGGAATTATAACTTTGAATCTAACAATTCTGGTAAGTTCATAGGGAAATAACTGGATCATTATTCATTAAGTAATTAGGTGTTTCAATGAGTCAAATGCTAGAAACAATAATGGCTCAGAATAATCCATATTAATGACAATATATGTGACAAATAAAAGAAATATTTTTCGTACTTGATGAAGTCATCTATTATACAAAACTGTTAATTCTGTAAAAAACAGTAAAATACATTTCCAGAAATTATTTAATGCATTTTGTAGAGTTACTGTGATTAGTATAAGTATGATTTTGTAGAAAATTTGTGAAAAAGACTTGAAGTGACCTAAACCCAACCTTCAGTTGTATTATGCATAAGAACATTATGATTTGAAAATTTCAATGTTGGGTTAATATTTAATAGAATTAGATAATGCTAAATTAATAAAATCTAATCATAGAGTAAATTATAATAAAAATAAATTTTAATTGACTAAAAGTTTAATCACGATGTTGTATTAAATTAATAAAGTTTTAAATAATGTTATGTCATTTTTTATAATAGTTAATCAATAGTATGTGCATTATACGTGTTGATGTAATTAATAACATCAATAATATGTATAAAATTACACATGAGAAGAAGAAAATGTGAAAAAAAATTGATATCTGACTTGTCGAGGTCAAACAAAAACAATTCAAATTATTAAAAATTGTGAATATTATTTTAGAAACCGAGAGTTAACAACTGCTTTTAAGTTTGAGAGCAACGTAACTTTGTTTGGATGAAAAACCATAAACCTCTAATATCCCATATAATGCCTATTGTTTAGGCACGGTCAAAAAGCCAAGCCAAAAACTTGGTCAAGCCAAGCACAAGCTATATGGTATTTATGTTTAGCTTCACCACATTAGTATTGTTGGATGAAATCTTATGTTTAATTAAACCAATACAATGTTGATTAGCTAGATGCATGAATATAATATGATAAATATTGACTATGATGAAGTAATTTTTTGAAGTGACCTAAGCATTCTCAGTTCGTTCTTATCAACTTATGAATTCATGAAATTGTTTATATTCAGAGTTATGAATTAATATGGAGAATGGGATAGATAGGTTTTTAACTAAAGAGTGTATATCTAATTTAACTATAAAATTATATAATTGTTATTTTTTTATCATCGGGTCTTCGGAGTGTAGTTCTCTAACTAATATCGGAGGTACACAGGCTCTCGGCTAGGAGTTTTCCGCAAATGCATCACTGTTAAATTAATGGATAAATTTTCAGGCCGATGACTATAAAATATCATAATTTCTAGTTCAAACTCATAACCTGAGGAGAATAAATTTTCAAACTCACGATGATCATTTACGTTACATCTCATGGTTAATAAATATCATTTTGATTATTGATGAACCTAAACTTACGCAACTGATGAAACCTAGTCATTAAGTGTGAAACACGCATACAAATTATTAATTATAGGTCAAGTTAGGAAGTTTACAAAATTAGCAAAGATGTCCTCATCTAAAAATGTTTTCTTCTCTTTCACACTCTTTAGATAGTATAGATGATGCATAAAAAGTGTAATGACACAAATGTAACTTTATTCGTTTGCCTCACTTTTGGATTGACTCATTTGTTAGATTGTTGTCATGGTAAATCTAGACTACCGTACCTTTTGAAATTAATTCAATTACCGCATTAAGGTAGAATCAAATTGTTCAATAGCATATATATATATAATATATATTATTGAGAATTAACTCAAAATAAATGTCCCACCATAAGATGACTCAAGCCAAACGGGGTAGAATTCCTATGATTAACTCAAGTAATCCTTTCAAATGTTTAGTATCTTTATTTTTATTGAGAATTTGGATTTGCCAATTTACCAAAGAGTGGAAAAATTGAACAAGCCATGGTAAATCTGGTCCCAAATGATTTTACTTTTCTACCTTTGTACACTATTAAATTTATAGTCAATTTAAATTAATTTTAATAAATTTGAATGAAATATTATTATACTAATCTGACATTATTAGATTTGATGTTCAAAAACGCACGTCACACCTTTGTGTATGATATAATTAAAAGTGTATTTATATAAATTTCTCATGAACTATACATAAACAATATAAAACTCTTAAATTCATATCAGATATTCTACAATATCGTAAGTAGTAAAAAATATAACGATAATTTGTCGCATCAATTCAATAAAAACTGAAGAACAGAAAGCCAATTTCACATATATTTTAAATTTTATATTGAATTGTTATTTCGGACAAATGGAGTTGCCCCATGAAATGACATTGTGCTTCTACAGCTGTTAAATTCAATTTTTAATTATTATTTCAACAAAAAACAATTTATTTTAAATCATATGATCTCTTTGTCATAATAATAATGCCTTTTTTGCCAGATCCATTCATGATTCATATTCTTGCTCACATGGTTGTGTCCTCAGATTTCTTGTCCTTCATTTCCCCCAGACTCCTCACTTTGATTTGGCTAAAACATGTATGTCTTAAGTTATAATCAATTTTTCTTTTGTTTTTTAAAGTCAATTTACTCATTAAATTTCAACCTGGTTTCACTCAAATGTTTTCTATTTATTTCAAAAATAAATAGTTACAAAAATGATGACACTTGAATCGAAAGTGAGGATCATCATGTCAAGTCTTGAGGTACATTTTTATAATTAATTGGTGTGGTTGTAAACAATAGTTAAAATGGATCAAGTAAGTTTTTAAATTTTAGCTATATGATAGTTTAAGTTAACATGGAGTCAGGTATCCTTAACCTGAAGTGAGGTATCCTTGAACAACATCGAGGGTGATGCTGTAGAAGGATCTCCGGATTCAAAGTTAGTCTTAGTGCATGTTAAGATCATTTTTCTCTTTGAAGTAAGGCTGCGCTTAGTTTATTATATATTACTTACCAAAAAAAAGTTGTCCTTGTACTCTTAATTATCAATTTCGTTTCGTTTCAACCGTCATGTTTCTGTTCTAGTGAAGAACTGAAATAAAATAGGAAGTTGTAAGTTTTCTTTCAGAATTTTGGTTTGTTTTGGCCGATATATTCTTATGAATTTATGTTATTTTAATTAAATTTATTCTCAACATATTTTTTTTACAGATGTATAGTGGAATTAGTTTGGTGGAGATACTCCTGAATTACAAAGTTTAATGAAGATGATGATGATGAAACTCAAGAAAATTAGTACTTGTGATGTTGAACATTTATGTGTTTCATGATGATAGTGCTATTTAATATGATATTTTTATTAAATTTTAATGTCATTAATATGATGTTTTATTGAATTTTAATGATAATTACGTATTATTTGTATGATATAATTTATTGATTCAATTTTTTTCATAGTTATATTTTATATAATAAATTTTATAATAATATTTTAGATCAAAAAAATTTTCGAAACCACGCAAGATTCAAATATTTGACTACTATGTTTCTTTTTTCAAAAATGTTAAGAGCTTTCTTTTTATATTTTTAGAGAAAATCTTGAGATAATTCCACATTTGATCTCGTCTGTAGATTTCAACATCATTCAATAGAATTCAGTCTGTAATTTATTTGTCCAAGCTCGCTTACTGAGTAGTCTTCTATCATGCGTTTCACTTTTTACGATCAACTATGACTTAATTGGACAAGTTAAATCAACATGATTAATGCCATTTGCCTCGTTTAAAGGTGTATTCAATAAACATTGCATGTCTACATGTTTTATTATTCTAATACTAACGAAACGACACGTTTACATTTACAAAATGAGTAAATCCAATTTTTACATTTTAAACTAAGCTTCTGTGGCGAAACTTGTTTGAATTTTGTGTATCAAATTCTTATCTTAACTAAATTTACAAAACATTTAATTTGTTTAGGTTTACCTAACTAGGGTTTTGAAAAATCTATAAATATGAGGTATTGACCGATAGTTTTACTTCAAGAGAAAGTGATAAATGAGATCATATCTTAAACGAAAAGAATTTTACTTATTAGCTACAACCATTTACCAAAGAAATAATTAAAATCTCTAAAAGTTAGTTTCTCAAAAATTTTAAATGCATTGGTAATTTGCCTCGCCGTAATAAGGATGCGGTTTTGTACCTAAAAGATATAGATGATATCATCAAGATGAGCAAAATAGCTCTATTTGAGGGGATACTCTATGTTGAATTTAAATATTTAGTTTGAGAACTTCGTTCATGTTGAATGGGGGCTTCCAAACAAGTTGCTTAGTTCTAGCATGATTAGAAAATTTTTTATAGTGACATTTATCTAAACTAGGTTAGTGGTGGCATTGAACATCATAGAAGATCAATATTATGATGACGTGTGAATGCTTTGAATTATATATTTGATCTAATCAAATTTGGGTTCATGTGTTTAAGTCGATTTTGCAATTTATAATGAAGATACATATATGTACGAAATTAGTTGGAGATAGACGAATTGACCTAATCTCATTTAAAGTATCGTTTCATAATTGTTTTATTAGTAATTTTTTTATTACGGTCCATGGTATGTCCACTTCGTCATTTTAGAAAATTATAATCAACACAATAAGAGCACACTGTTGTATCTTCCATAGTGATATCATGTTAAAAATACCATTGACTCTATGATGTTTGAACCATTCAGTGAAAATATGTTATTTTGTTAAGAATGGACTTTAAGAGACTCTTTTTTCTCTTTGGGATCGTTGTGTATGAAATGTTCGTAAATGAATATGGTTAAAAATATCAGTGTGAGAAAAAAATGTGAGGAAAGACAATATTATTTGGTTTGGTAACACATGAGAATGTTACGATATATTGTAATAGAATATAGACAAAATTCCTCTGACATCCTGCACCCTTTTAGTTTAAAGAATGACACAGAGCTCACTTAATAGTAGATTTCAATGATAAAAAATTCAGAACTATTAAATTTTAAACTAATTTTAAGTAACATGTAATTCTAAAATAACTCCTTATTATATTCTCGATTATGAAAATGTTACAATCAATTTATTTTAATATTCAAACTAAAATTCACATAAACCTGAAACAATCTTAGTTGACACATATTTCGGGTCAGAAAATAGTTAAATTGAATTCATTATATGTATAATATTATCTTTTTACACCTAGAATAACAAATTTTCAACAAAATACAGTTCTTTTTTTTCATTAACCAAATTACTAGAGAGATGTTTGTGTTATTTAGACCAACTACATGGGGAGTAAGAAAATTTATCTTAGAATGTACGTTAATATTTGTTTGCAATTTTCTCATATTATCTTTTGTCTTATTGTTACTATAACGACAAAGAAGAATGACAATGTTGACGAAAATACTAATAAGATTCTTGGAATACGAAAACATCTAATTTTGGAGGGTTGTACTTCTACCATCTAAAAAGAGGTAAAATGACTAAGAATCACTTATAATCTTTTAATTGTCCAAATATGACATTCTTCGCGTGCCAATGCAAGATCATCTGGATTCATGCCTGGATGAGTGGCCTTGGTGGGATTGAGGTCTTCATTGCATTTGAATGGAAGACGAATGAAGAATGCTGAATTTTTCCAGAGAGGGAAAGTATGGGAAAACTGGTCATGTCTATCGGCACAGTAGGGAAGAATCTGGTCACGAAGATGGGAATAATTAGGAGGAACTTGTTGGAGTTTTAGGAGACTGGTAACTGGGGTATAAGTACGGCAAAAACTTTTGTACTGGATTCTAGTGGATAGAATCTGGAGTTTCTTTGTGTGAGAGAAAACATCAAAATCAATTAAAATATCTTTGCATGGAAGATCACTGCCTAACATTTTAATCCAAAGAATGTAGTTTGGGAAGAATTGAAGACCAATACGTTTCTTTGTAATCCACTCAATTTTGAATAAACTGTCATTAGCACTAGAGAAGTATTGGTTATAAGGAACCCAATCTTCGGGAGGTAGGAGGCAGAGTTTCATGACTGTTCTGCAAGAGCCAGTGTCTAAAACCCCAATGGCTGGAACGGATTTGGCAAATTTGTCAGCAAGAAGCTTGATTTCAATATGTGGTTTGGTGGAAACAGCTTTCTCTTTTAGAGGAGGGTCATGTAAGACCCAAATAAAACCTAAGTAAAGGATTGGAGTAGCGTTGACTAATGTGTCAGAAGCAGAATAAGAAGAGGTGTCAAACTCAGAAGAGCAGTTGGCCTCGTTGGCGGAGTATCGTAAGACATATTGAGTTTCCTCATTGTGGCTAGCTTGTTCTTCCACATACTAGTCTTAGCTTATCAGTCTAATGCATACTTTCAATATCCTGGTAAGGCTCAACCATCCTATTAGGGAGTCGCTGTTAGAACTTATGAAAATATTCATCAAACTAAAATAACTCAGAGTAACATAGTAGAGTATCCTTCTTAGAGCATACTTGAATCTCGACAACCAGAAATAAACTATTACAAGAGCAAGGTAGCAAGGAGAAGGAAGAAGAATTAGAAAGCCATGAGAGAAAAACACTTATCTATTTTTATTTTGAAAACTTCTGCCTTACAACGAAAGGAAAATCCTCCTCATATAGAGATTGAGGGAGAATATAGACAACTAGCATCTACAAACCTAAACAGTCTAAAGTAACGATAATTATTATAAAAAATAAAAACTAAAAGCTTACTTTTACAAATAGTCTAAAGTAACGATAATTATTACAAAAGACAAAATGAAAAAGCTTTCAATGACAAAGCAAAGATAAAGCTACAACATTATTGCAACAAGATAAACAAAGATCAATGGGAGACAGGTGGCAGCACTACCAATTGCCTTTGGAGATAGGCTCATGATCAGATCCTAGGTTGGCATTGTCTTCATCATACGATGGGTCCTGGAAGTATGTAGAGCTGAAGTCATCAAGGTCGTGCTGGTCATTTGGTTCAGATGGTGGAACAAGAAGTTGGTTGAGCTCTGAGGAGAGACAGTCAAGTTGGAATTGGGTATCCAACTAATAGGGATCTTGAGACTAAAATAGATAAGGATCCTGAGGGTGAGGAGAAGACAAACCACTGAAGATGAATGAGCATTGGAACTCATGTAAAGCCAAAGAGGAAACTCCAAAAGATGCCTGAGGACTAGAAGGGAATGGCCCAAGAGGAAAATCATTAAAGTCCTGATCAGTGGTGGATTCATTGAGGCGTGTTAAGGTCTGACCCAATTGATCCATGAACTATTTTTCATATTTAGGCCATGCAGGAGAGGATTGCGAGAAATTAACATGATTGTGCATATACAGTGTGTCATCAACTTACTGGTCCTGTTCACGGTAGAAAGTGTAGAAACAGAAAAAAGTTTGTCTCTGTTTCCGAGGAGCTGACCATATATTATGTTCAATGAGAATCTTATGAAGCTGGCTGCGCCAGTATGGTAGAGGAGCAAATAGTTGAAGAAGTGTCACAAGGTGCGTGTGGGTATTGACAACAGTAATGAAGGGCAGAAAGAGCCCAAAGATACCAGATGAGTTCTTCTAGTATGACCCATTTTATGAGGGGAACTATGGTATAAGGTATGACCATATCCAAATGGTCTGGGAAAGGATGGATTTGAGTTTTTACAATTAACAAATGAATCCAGTAAAATAGAGTTTTTGTGACAAGATTGTTGATAGAAGTGGGACCATCAGGTTTAGAACCTGGAGGGAAAATGGTAGCAGGCATGCTGAATGGCATGGTATGATTGAATTCGAGAGGATCAGAAAGAGTTAAAATAAAGAAGGTCTTAGAAGAAGGAAATGTTATAGAGGAACTGTCTTTCTGAGGTCGAGAGAGGTAATCAGCAATAGTATTCTGATGTCCTTTGAGATGACGAACTATGAATTTATAGTGTGAGAACTAGTTTTTCCATCTGAGGAGCTATTTATTAGGGAGAATTTTTCCTTTCAGATCAAGCATGTTTGGGAATGGCGTGTTATCCATCTCGACAGTAAATTCATAGGGGCTGAGATAAAAACTGAACTTTTCAATCTCCTTTTTTACTGCTAGGATTTCCTTATAGGTTGCATGATAATGCTTCTCAGAGTCTTTAAATTGTCCACTAGCATGCCCACAATAAAAATGTTTGCCCTTATCTTCTTCAATGAGGATGGCCCCACAGTGTTCATCACCGACATATGCTTGTAGGATACGCAATCCCGTGTCAGAAATTTTTAATGGATAAAGATGTTGGGTAATGTCCTTGAATGCTTGAATCGCCTGAGTCTGGGCAGGGCCCCAAGATGGTGGAATCTTTTTAAGAAGTTTGGACAGGTGGCTGGTGTAAGTGGCCATATGAGGGATGAAATCTTTGAGATAATTAATAATGCCAAGAAATTGTTGGATCTGTTTGACCGTTAAATCAATATTGGGGAATTTGAGCAATTCTATGGTAATATGGGGACTTAGTAGGAATCTGTCATCTTCAAATATCATATCCATAAACTCAATACAGGTAGCACCAATTTCAGCCTTCTTGGCAAAGAGCATAATCTCATAATGTTTAATGAGATCAATAAACTGGGATAATAAGCGTTGATGAGATGGTGAATCATCTGAGAAGAGAAGAATGTCATCAATATAAACCAAGACACTTTGCAAAATGAGCTCAAACATTTGGATCATGGCCTTTTGGAAAAGCAATGGGGCGACTTTAAGTCCAAAATGAATTATGATCCATTGGTATTGGGCATTCGGTATATAGAAAGCAGTCTTATACCTGTCCTCAGGGTGAATGCCTAACTTCCAAAACTCAGCTTTAAGGTCAAACTTAGAGAAGATCTTGGCCCGTTTAAGATGAACAGACAGAGTATTGGGTTTGAGAAGAGGAAACTTATCATCTTGGAGAAAAAGATTGAGAATCTTATAGTCGATCACCAGTCTCCTTTTTCCTCGTTTGAGTTCAGCTCATTTTCGACATAAAAAGCCTGACAGGCCCAATCAGATTTTGTGGGCTCAATGAGCCCTTGCTAAAGAAGAGATGCACATTCTTCATGTTCCAATGCAAGATCATCTAGATTCATGCCTGGATAAGTGGCCTTGGTGGGATTGAGGTTTTCATTGCATTTGAACGGAAGACGAATGAAGAATGCTGAATTTTTCTAGACAGGGAAAGCATAAGAAAACTAGTCATGTCTATTAGTACAGTAGGGAAGAATCTGGTCACGAAGATGGGCATAATCATGAGGAACTTGTTGGAGTTTTAGGAGATTGGTAACAGAGGTATAAGCACGGAAAAAACTTTTGTACTGGATTTCAATGGATAGAATCTGGAGTTTCTTTGTGCGAGAGAAAGTATCAAAACCAATTAAAATATCTTTGCCTGGAAGTTCACTACCTAACACTTTAATCTAAAGAATGCAGTTTGTGGAGAATTGAAGACCAATACATTTCTGTATAATCCACTCAATTTTGAATAACCTGCCTTTAGCAGTAGAGAAGTATTGGTTATAAGGACCCAATCTTCGGGAGGTAGGAGACAGAGTTTCATGACTGTTCTACAAGAGCCAGTGTCTAAAAACCCAATGGCTGGAACAGTTTTGGCAAATTTATCAGCAAGAAGCTTGATTTCAATATGTGGTTTGGTGGAAACAACTTTCTCTTTTAGAGGAGGGTCATGTAAGACCCCAAGAGAACCCAAGCAAAGGATTAGAGTAGTGTTGACTGATGTGTCAGAAGCATAATCAAAAGAGGTGTCAAACTCAGAAGAGCAGCTGGCCTCCTTGGCGGAGTATGGCTAGACATATTGAGTTTCCTCATTGCATCTAGCTTGTTCTTCCACATACTGGTCTCAGCTTATCAGTTTAATGCATACTTTCAATATCTAGGTAAGGCTCAAGCATCCTGTTAGGGAGTCGCTATTAAGACTTATGAAAATATTCATCAAACTAAAACAACTCAGAGTAGCATAGTAGAGTATCATTTTCAGATCATAGTCTGATTCTTTCTGATGCACATGATCCCTTTGTTAAGGGCAAGTGTATAACATACTTGAATCTCGACAGCCAGAAGTAAACTATTACAAGAGCAAGGTAGCATTTATCAGACTTACAGGAGGAAGGATGTCTTTTCTTAGAATACCGAAGAAAAGGCTTGGTGCGAGAGCAACGCCTGAAACCCTTTTGACGAGATGGAAAATGGTGGGTCTTTTACCGTTTGTCCCGTCTATGGTCCTTGGAACATGAACAATCCTTTTGAGCATCGCATTTGAGCTTGAGATAGGATTTGGTACATGTTGATCGAAGTTTGGATTCCCGTTTGAGCATCCCCTTAAAAAATTTTTGTTGTTCACATAGTTTATCAAGGGTGGCTAATGCAAGTTTATAGATTTGACCAAGGGAAATGTCTGTCATATCATGGCGAAGGGCATTAATGGTCCAGTGCAGTTTAGGTTACAATTCTTTAGGAAGAGAGGCAATGAAAGTGTGTCGGAGGTTGACATTATTAGCTCCATTCAGCATGTAATACTTGTCAGACATGCGTTGAAAATGTTTTTGTAAATCACGACGTTCCAAAGAACAACATTTCATTTCAAAAAAGTCTTGGCGTCTACGTTTGTCAATGAGTTAGAAGTCACCAATGAATTCTTTATGTAACATTCCTAAAAGAGTGCTAGTATCAGGGCTACGGGCTGCAGTCAACCTTTGATAAGGACTAAGACTTTGAAACCATTCGTGTAAAGTCCCTGTGAATTGAGATAAAACTCAGAGAACATCTTCAAGAGCCGCATTTGGTTTAGAAAGCTGTAAGTCAATCCAGGCGCCAAATCATGAAGATGATCACACCATTTGTTTGGAGGAAGATCGTCCAAAGTAAACCAGGGGCCAATCATTGGTTTATATATGTTCCTCGAGTCTTGGGAATGCAGTGGAGGAGGAAGATCTTCAATAGAGGGTTCTTCCTCGTCTATGTCACCGGGTTGGACCATGGCAATTGCAGAAATATCAGCTTCGCATGCTTCTGAAGGAAGACTGGAGGTATCATCGATATCAGTTCCTGAAACTGAACTGGAGAGACTATGTAACGATTGTAATGTCTGGATTGCCGGATCAGGATCCAAAGGGGCATTCAATTTTTTAGGTTGAAGAGGAGGACAGTCCGATATGGCAGAGGGTTTCATTTAAAAGGTTGAGGCCAGGGGAGTTGGATGGAGCTGGACACCAGGAGGTATCCAAGAAAGAGGAGCAGGCTGAGCTGAGGGAGCTGGAGATATCGACCAAGATTGTATGAGTTGTCTTAGAATGGGGTAAGACATTTTGAACAGATTATTATAATCAGAGGCTTTAAGATAAGGCATGGGAGAGGAGAGATATCTAGGAGTTTGGCTGCTCATGGGATATGAAGGATATGAATCATAAAGAGTTTGAGATTTCTCCTTAGCCATATCTGACTCTATCCTGTAGAGATCTTGTTGAATCTGGGATAGTTCTTGCTCCTTTTTCTGGAATTCAGTGCCGATATAACCGTTTTCAATCAGTTGCTTTAATTCAGTATCTAAGTGCAAAGCTTTTGAAGCGAGCATGTCCCGAAGCTGCTGAATTTGGTCAGATATTTGCACTACTTGAGTGGATAAGGTGTCAGATTGTAAATGTAGCAGATCTAATTTAGCATCAAGCTCTGTAAGCGTCCGATTTTGACACACAGTATTTTCGGACTGCGAATTAATCACCTTTTCAGCCGCAACGAGAGACCTAGGTTCTCCTATAGGAGTGACCTTAGTAGGAATGGAGAAAGGTCTGGTAGATACCTTCGTAGTAGGATTGGTGTGTCTGGTCAAAGGTGGAAAATCACATTCGTATGATTCCATCATGGCAAGGCAGGGAATGGTATGAGGAACAGAGTGGACTGGAAGAACCAATGTTAGGTGCATGGATGGAAGAAGCTCCGTATGACCAGTTTCTTGAAGTAACTCATATAAAGAACGTTGCTGAGAAGGTACTGAGGGCTGACCCAGTGAGTGGCCGTGCTAGATGTCTCACCTTGATCATGATCGTTGGAGTGATGACGGGACGCTTGTTGGTGACAAGATAATTTGGTGGGCTTTTGTGGGTGGTAGAAGCCCTTTGATACCACAATTCATCATCAATATCTGTTTCTTCCCAAATAAGCTCATCACAGTGGCAATCAGAGTCACATCTGTCTGAGGCAACATCCCAGATGAAATGTCCATTTACATGGGACACATAATAAGGTTGAGCCGCATGATCAATCCAGGCGATAGGAGGATAGCTTCGCAAGACAATAAAATTTATAGCCAAAAATTTGTAGCCAAAGCTACAACAGTATTGCAACACGACAAACAAAGATTAGTGGGAGATAGGTGGCAGCACTACCAATTATCTTTGGAGATAGGCTCATGATCAGATCCTAGGTTGGCATAGTCTCTGTCATATGGTGGGTCCTGAAATTATGTGGAGCTGAAGTCATCAAGGTCGTGGTGGTCATCTGGTTCAGATGGTGGAATAGGAAGTTGGCTGAGCTCTGGGGAGAGACAGTCAAGCTGGAATTGGGTATCCAGCTGATAGGGATCTTGGGACTCAAATAGATATGGATCCTAAGGGTGAGGAGAAGATAAACCACTGAAAATGAATGAGCGTTGGAACTCATGTAAAGCCAAAGAGGAAACTCCAGAAGATGCCTAGGGACTAGAAGGGAATGGCCCACGTGGAAAACCATTAAGGTCATGATTAGTGGTGGATTCATTGAGGCGTGTTAAGGTCCGGCCCAATTGATCCATGAACCGTTTTTCATATTTTGGCCAAGCAGGAGAGGATTGCCAGAAATTAACATGATTGCGCATATACATAGTGTCATCAAAATTACATATATATAATAAAATTTGTAGCCAAACATTTGTACTTAAGGGCTTGTTTCGTAGCTCGTATTGTACAATACTAAAAATAGGACAGTACTATTTTAGTATTGTCCGACGTTGGGCATAAACATAGAGCCCATACTAGTTAATGCGGTGGGACTCTTTAGTCTCACCCACATGGAATAATTTAGCCTCATCCTTTTAGGGGGACTACACCGGACTAAGAAAAACAAAACTGTTTTTTTATTTATATCTTAAAATTTAATTAATTTTTTATAATTTCAATGTTTATAACTATAAATTATCATTATTTTTAAGTTTACGGGTATAATTAAATATGTATTTTTGGTCAAAAAATAAGAAATTTACGGTGGTAGCATGAATTAGATAATTTATTTTATAGTTGAAAATGTAAAATAATATGTTAATGAATTTCAAATAAGCTTTTATGGATCAAATCTTGACAAACAGTTTTACAATCTAGTACTATAACGTGCCAAACATTATATAAATGTTACAACTTTTTAACTAATACAATACCAAACACTGAACAGTATTATTTAATCCAATACAATACAGTACAGTACAGTCCGACAGATTTAGTATAGTACTATCCAATACTATCGTGACTGTCAAACGAGCCCTAAAGGACTGGTTTGGTAGTCTGTATTGTACAGTACTAAATACATGACAGTACTATTTTAGTACTGTTTGGATTTTTGCAAAAATATGGAGCCTGTATAGCTAATACGGTGGGATTCCTTAGTCTCACCCACATGAGATAATTAAATCCCCTCCTTTTAGGGGGGACTACACCGGACTAAGAAAAATAAAGTTGAATACTCATGGAGATTAGTGGTGTTCAAAATTGTCCTGAACCGATCGAACTGAACCGAAAATGATCGGTTCGGTCAGTTCTTTATACGTGTTCGGTTCGAGAAAATGAGAGAACCGAAGTTTCGGTTCGATTCAGTTCAGAATTTTGATGGTTTTCGAACCGAACCGAAACATTAAGTTTATATATATTTTTTATTTTTTATATATATTTCTTATAAAACCAAACTGAAACACAACTTTAATTTTATATATTTTTCAATAATATCATTTTAATTATTTTTAATTAATAATACCGAACCGAACTGAAACTCACGGTTCGGTTCGGTTATGTTTTTAGCATGAATGGACCGGTTTTATCGCCGAACTGAAGTTTCGGTTCACTTCAGTTTTTCACCAAAAAACTAACTGAACCGAACCGTGAAGACCCCTAATGGAGACTAGCAATCACACGAAGCTCTGTTCCTGCCGGTGAAGCTTCGTTCCCGCCGGGGAAGTTTCGTTCCCTTCGAGGAAGCTTCGTTCCTGCAGGAGCAGCCTCTCCCTCTTTCGTCTCTCTGTTTTTCTTCCTATCAATCTTTCTTTTTCAATTTTCTTTTTGTCTTGTCCAATCCTCCCAACCCAACAATGAAAATCACAGAAGTTATTGGTTTCTTGCATATTTAATTTGGTGGTGATCTCCCCTGCAATTTGGATTTCTTGCATTTTTATCTCAAGAGAAATTTCGTTTGGCTATTGGTCTTCGTTTGGTTGTGTTATGGTGCATCTATTATTTTTTTTCTTTTCCTATGTGTTGTTGATTGTATTTGCATCAATCATTTTCCATGGAACTTTTTTTAGTATATTAATTATTGTTACAATTGAATGGATTAGTTTAAATTGACTATTATATAACATGAACTAGATAATTTATTTTATAGTTAAAAATGTAAAATAACATGTTAATGAGTTTCAAATAGGCTTTTGCGGATCAAATCATGACAAACAGTTTTACAATCTAGTACTATGATGTGTCAAACATTGTATAATTATTATAATTTTCTAATTAATACAGCACCAAACACTGAATAATATTATTTAATTCAGTTTAATTTTACAGATTTAGTACAATACTATTTTGACTGTCAAACGAACTCAAAATACATCTAAAAAAGCTAAAGGGAGTATTATTTTTCAGATGCTATTCGAAAGTAATGCCTTTTTGATATGACACAACAAATAAGCCTTATTAGATGCTAATAATTCATATACCCATGAAGCTAATTATATATTTCTTTTGTGCTCTAAATGCTTCTAATTACGACACTTAATCAACTTTTGGAATCAGAATAGTTTCAATTTCATGCAAAAGTGGGTGAAAAAGAGAGAATTTCCAAATATAAACAAATTGATGATTCAATGTGTTTGGTACTTTTCTTATTCTATTGGAACAAAATGGAGACAATACTATACATTACTAGTTTATTACTAATTTAGTTAAGAAAGGAAATTATTCACACATGGAAGAAGAAAAGCCCACAGACAACCTTGACATTATTCAGCAATATTAAAGATCAAATAGCAATGTTAAAGCTATTAATTAAATATTAAAAGTTGCACTTAAGTGTGGAACTGACAGGAAGTTCATCTTTTTCTTCATTGTTTAAATTTTTTTGCCTTTACTTTCTTTGACCATCCTTGTTCTTGTTCTTATGATATGCCCAATAGAATATGGACTTTAATAATTGGATTAACTATGGCCACTAAAAGCATGTAAAAGTAGTATTTTAGATTGGTTCTTTTAAAAAATAATATATTATAACATTCTCATTTCATTAATCACATATACTTCCTCAGTAGAGAATTAACAAATTTGGAGAATACATATAGAATAATGGAACAAAGGTAATGACTAGACGATCCAGGCACGTTAGCTCCATTAATTGTAATGAAAAATTGTCTTTATGTGATATAGAATTCCATCATCATAAATTTTTCATTCTAATATGATTAGAAGGGAAAAAAAAAGTAATGTCTAAGTGCATAAGAGAAAAATCGTTGGTTCGTCTGCCAGGATAAATTCATTGTTTTAATCTAGAGATCTACAAAATCTAACCACATTAAATCCGAAACCGATCTATTTTAATTGGTTTCAACGATCTTTTGGATTGAATTGGTTTAAATATAAACAAAACCGTGTTGGCTATTAGTTTTGTTTGCGTTGCTGCCCAAAAATGGAAAACACACATGTACGCTGGTGAGCTGACTTTCTGCACACACGAACACAAAGAACTCTAAAACTACCACCAGTGGGGTGGTTTCCTTAACTAAGGAGCCTCTTATGTTTGAGTTGATTTTATGTCAACAACTGGACAGAGTATTTTTAAAGATGAAAAAAATAAACAAACCCATAAGCGCCAAGTAGATATTTTCATAAATATTCTGATATAAGGAAGAGAAAGTTTTTCAAAAGGAACATGAAGTTGTTTGAAGAGGAACTTCACTAGAGATGGTGGAGAGAAATGCATCTTTTACCTTAATTTCGCTATTTCAGGTTGAGAAGCCTCAAAATAGTACATCCGTTTGTTTTTCCCATCGAACGTTTAAAAAAGGGGTGACGGTTTGAAAGCTAAAGAACTGTAGTGTTATTTTTCAAAATTTAGAACTAAAGTGTCAAATAACACCAAGTTTATGAGGTATAGGAGGCTCTTATACATTACTTAATTGTCAACGTTTTTCCGTATACAACTTCATTATATGCTTCTTGTATATTTGGTAATACCAATGTAAAAATATTTAAATTGTAAATTTCATACAATTAATTTCATACAATTGAAGCTATCACATTGAATAATTTTTTTTGTCAATATCACTTTTGAAAAGTATTTGTTATCATACTTTTAAGTCATTACATGGGATAAAGTTCATTCTCAAAATTATTTGTTGTCGCAAGGTAGATTGATCATCAGAAAATAAAATATTACAATTGAAGCAAAAAAAAATAGATTAGTTTGTTGAAAGTTGAACCAACAGGATTAAGTGGTGGCATTACTCTTTTTGGGAGAGAGTTATGTTTTTACGGTCATAAAATATTGCTCGTTCTTTATTGAAGGTATTATTTCAGATTTGAAACGTAAGCTTAAATGGAGGATTTTTGTTGTTTATTTATGTCTTTCCTTGGAGGTTCGGAAGGAGCAATTCGATTGTTTATCTAGAAGAATTTCATTATCAGTAGAATGTTGTATTTTATTGGGGGGATTTGAACGATATACTTCATCCGAAGGAGTGATGGGGTGGCAATATCAGACCGATGAATAGCTGCGAATCCCTTAAGGAGTTTATGCATTCGGTGGACCTTTAAGATATTGGGTTCGTTGGCCCAGAATTTACATGGATTAATAAAAGAGAAACTAAATTTCTTGTTAAAGAAAGACTCGATAGATGTTTGGTGAATTTTGGTTGGCTGTCACACTACGAGCAAGTTGTTTCAACTCATATTCCAGCTCTGGGGTCGGATCACGTGATGTTACGTCTTTAACATTGAGTCTATTTTCTTCAAAAACCCAATTTGTTTTGCTACGACAGAAGATGGTTTAATCAGGTTGGATGTAAAGATTCTATTGAAAAGGCTTGGGCTTTATATGGCGATTCGGGCTCTTCGGATATTATGGGCAAGCTCGGATATTGATCCGAGCTCATCAGATGGAGGAAGATTACCCCTTTTGCCAATTCACGTAAACTTGTTCAAAGTCTCAAAGGGGAGCTCTAGAAGGCTTATTCCATGACAGTTCCGAACCGAGCTGAAATCAGGTTACTGGAAACAAAACTAAAGCTTGCAAATGCGGAGAAAGATGCTTACGGGAGTGATAGAGCCTATATTCAGTGGCTTAAGGAAGGAGATAGAAATTCTCAGTATTTTCATCACAAGGTTAGATTTAGCAGAAGAAGAAATACAATTTACGGTTTGTTTTATTCTTCCAACAGATGGGTTTCAGAAATACATTCTATAGAAATTTTGATCATGAGTTATTTCTCATATATTTTCCAGTCTTCTCAACCTTCTCATATTGATCTTAATCATATTGTTGGATTCATTGATCCTGTTCTGAATGAACTTGACCAAAGCTTACTTGACAGTAAGGTTTGTACTGATGAAATTATAGCAGCTCTGAACAATATGAACATATGTAAAACTCATGGTCCGAATGGGTTTACGGTAGCCTTTTTCAGCAAAATTGGTCTACTGTTGGTAACGATATTATTTTTGTTGTCAAATTTTTTTCTGATTGTGTATTACTTGTTGATATTAATCTGACTTCTATTGTTCTCATTCCCAAAGTTGAGAATACAAATAATCTGAGTCAGTATTGCCCGATTAGTCTTTGCAACACGCTTTATAAACTAATTGCTAAAATCCTTTCTAATCGAATTAGTAAAGTTATTAGCCTGTCTCAAAGTGCTTTTGTTTCAGGTAGACAAATTATGGATAATATATTAATTACACATGAAATTATGCATTCTTTCCGTACGCATAAAAAGGGGAAAAAATATGAGAGTGCGATCAAATTTACATGTCTAAAGCGTACGATATTGTTGAATGGTGTTTTGTGTTGAATGTTTTGAGAATGATGAGTTTTCTAAGAAATTGTGTTAATGGATCGAATTGTGTATTTCATCAATATTGTTTCATGTTATTATTAATGGTTGTCGGAGTTCTTCTTTTAGTCCTACGAGAGGAATTAGACAAGGAGATCCTTTATCTTCCTATCTTTTCCTCGTTTGTGCTGAAACCCTTTCCTCGCTTCTCTCTGCCCAAGCTCGTGATAATAGGATTTCTGGTTTTTTATTTCATAGGGATGGTCTAGAGATTTTCCACATGTTTTTGCTGATGATTCCTTATTATTTTGCAAAGCTAATAGAAGTGAATTGGGGATTATTATGAATTCTCTGGATTTGTATTGTAAGGCATCTGGTCAAGTTGTCAATATTCAGAAAAGCCTCATTGTATTCAGTGATAATACTCCTATTAATGTTAAAATGATCTGGCTAGCTTCTTTGGTCTTAGTAATGCATTTTCTCTTGCCAAATACTTGAGCATTGAATCAGATTTTGGCCTTAATAAGAGCCAGATTTTTAATTGTGTTTATGAGAAAGTTGTATCTAAAATATCTGGTTGGTCTGAGAAATTTCTTTCGCAATCTGGTAGAGAGGTTCTCATAAAGGTTGTGGCTTTTTCTATGTTCAATTATTTTATGACTTGCTTTAAAATTTTGATTTCTATTTACGGAAAATTTGTAGTAAAGTGGTTGATTTTTTGTGGAATAACTCTTCCTTCAAAAAGGGTATTCACTAGGGGTCTAAGCTTATTCAAGCAAAAAGTAATGGTCGTATTGGTTTTAGGTTTTTGGAGGCTTTTAACCTTACATTATTAGCTGAACAATGCTGGAGATTATTCAAGAATATTTCACTGTTGTTGTTGTTCAAGGTGTTAACAAAAGTATTTCCGTAATTATGAGTTCATGGATGCTAACTTAGGGAGACGTCCCTCTTTGGCTTGGAGGAGCATTTTGGAAGGGAAGTATCTCCTTAGGAATGGTTTGCGATGGTCTGTGGGCAATGGTGCAAGTATCAATATTTGGGAAGATCCATGGATTCCTAGACCTTTCACTTTCAAATCCATTACTCTTAGGCGTCCCCCTTATTCTAGTGTTAAAGATCTGCTACTTCTGCATGGTTTGGGTTGGAATCAGGATCTCATTAATTATGTGTTTCTACCTGTGGATGCTGAGGCTACTTATGTTATCCCTATTAGTAGGTTTAACCATGAAGATGAGATTATTTGGCATTTTGACGATAAGGGTTGTTTCTCAGTTAAATCAAGTTATTAGTTGGCGGTTGATTTATTCAATACGAGTCGATTAAGGAAAAGAAAACCGATTGGTTCCTCTAGTTCATCTTCTGATAATTTCATTTGGAAGAATTTATAGAGATTACAGATTCCTCCAAATATGTAAACTTCATGTGGCACATTCGTAATAATTATTTGGCTTGCAAGAGTAATTTGGCTAAAAGAGGTGTGTTGTCTGATGATATTTGTCCACTATGTGAATCTGATTCGGAGTCTGTTTGTCATTTGTTCTTTGATTGTTGTGGACTCATTTTGGGTTTTTAGCAAGTTTGAGCTTAAATATTCTCTGCTGCTTGGAAGATCAGGTGTGGATAGATGGAAGTTGGTCATGGACTACTTCAAGAATCAGGATAATCAAGAAGAAGTCATTGATTGTTTCATTTTTCATTTATGGCACCTCTGGAAAGCACGAAATAATAAATTATTTAAAGGTCTGTGTTTTGATCTGAAACAGGTAGCTCTTTTGGCGGATGAAAAGTTCTCTAAGTAGCAACGTGTTTCTAATAGGCAGGCTACTCTGATTTCAACATTGATGGTTTTGCAGTGTTGGTCTTGTAGGGTTCATTGGTCTTTTTTTCTGATGCGACTAGATATCCTAATGGTAGAGGAGGAATTGGTTGGGCATTATGGGATCCGGGTGGTGCTCTTATGGTGGTGGGTTTTAGGAAAATCTAAAACTCTATATTAGTTCTCTCGGTTGAAGCAGAGGCTGCTCGTTGGGTTTTGGAAGAATGTATGAGGTTTCATCCAAATAACATTTGTTTCTTCATGGACTCCAAGAATTTAGTTCAAGATATCAAGTGCAATTACTTTAATCATTCTGATATTGGACCTTTAGTTTTTTTATATTATTTCCCTTACCAGTAGTTTCAATTCTTTGTCTTTCAATTTTTGTCCTAGAGATAGAAACATTCTAGCCCAACCTTGTGCTAGAAAGGATTGTTTTGTTTCGATTCCAGTTATTTTGTGTAATTCTTTTCTAAATTATTTCTCTTTTGTTGAAAGGGATTTGATGTTTTCGCTTTAATTTTACTTTAAGAGTTTTTTTCTTTTGTTTTCTTTTGGCTAGCACTCTTTTTCTTTTTCTGGGTTTCCCCCATTAGAGTTTTTTTTCCAGTTAAAATTTTAACAAGGCTAGCCAGGGGGTTTTCTGGTTGAGCCACCGCGTGTGGTGTTCCTTCCAGTTCTGATCTTTGTTTTGGGTAGGTTAAAGTTAGATTATGAGAGTGGTAAGGAGGTGTCAGCCTAGCTGAGATGTCTTGATACACCTATTAATTTCTTTTACCAACTTGTGTTAGTTTTTCTTTTATCCTAAGGTATGCCCCTTACATTTGTATATTCTTTTTTAGATTAATGAAATGATGGGAAAATATAATTGAAAAAAGAAACTACTAGTTTAAATAAAAGAAAGAAATAGGAACAACACCAGGATTCCCGACCCCATATCAGCTTATGCTAAACGTTCGACATGTCTGCTACTTTCAAACGTCGACATATTATTTCTATCATGAATTTGAAAATTATTACGTTTGGTTCTAAATTGTCTGAATGTTTCTCATAAAAACACTAGATAAATATAGAGGTGTTTACGGTACTATTCGATCAGTTTTTTGACCAAAAAATGAACCGAAACATCGATTCGACGATAGAACTGAACCGAACCAAGCCGTGAATACTAAAATAATCGCCCGAGCCGAACCGTGAGTTTCGGTTCGATTCTTCGATTCGATATTATTAATTAAAAATAATTTTTTTAATTATAGTATTGAAAATATATATATATATATAATTAAATTTTTTGTTCGATTCGATTCAATTTTATAAGAAATTATATTTAAAAATTAAAAAACCACATAAATTTAAAGTTTCGGTTCGAAAACAACCAAATTCTGAACCAAACCAAAAATTCGGTTCAGTGATTTTTTCTAACTGAACATATATAAATAACCGACCGAACCAACCATTTCCAGTTCGATTCGACCGGTTCAGTTAGATTTTGAACACCCATAGATAAAGAATTGAAGGACATGTCAAAAAGGTCCCGAATTTATAAGGTTATCTCCTAAATTCAAGGGTTCAAATATTCTTGATTGCAAACAATTTCTTGAGACTGTCATTTGTAGTCGGAAAACTTTTGAAGACATGTTGCAAAAGTCTCATCTCGTACAGATGAAAAGAAGATATGTTTGTTCATATGATTAGAGATGTTCACGATTCAGTTCGATCACTTTTTTTATGAAAAGTAAACCGAACTGAAATTTCAGTTCAGCGATATTGTCGAAACAAACCGAACGGGTAGTGAAAAAAAAATAGAAATTGAACCGAAACTTTCAATTCAGTTCTTTAGTTTAGCAATACTAATAAAAAAATATAAATTTTAACCATTATCAAAGAATATTATTAAAAAAAATATATGAAATTGAAATTCTTTCAATTCGATTCATTTTTATATGAAATTATGTAAAAAAAAATAAAAAAATAAACTAATAAAAAATTAAAATTTCGATTCAATTTGAAAACCGTCAAAATTTCGAACAGAACCAAAACTTAAGATCTTTAGTTTCAGAGAACCGAACCAAATCTACATAAAGATCCAACTGAATTGGTCATTTTTAGTTCGGTACTAAAATTTTCCCCTCTACAGATGATCATAACTGCCCATTTATGTTAATTGCCGTGATGGTTAACATATCGGATGCTTCGAACCAAGTTTTTGATAAGTTGTGGCTGTGTGGTTCGTCTTAGAAATAAGAAAATGAGAGGAAAATTCAGACATTAGACGAAGTTAAGGAACTTCATGAAGTAGTAAATTTCATTCTTAAACATATATATTACTTCAAAAATATAAATGTTTTTTACCATGTCTTTCGTTTACACATAAGTCAATCACTCAAATATTCCGGTCAAAATAGAATGAAATTGACTACTATGATTGACCTATAAAAAGAACAGTAGTAGCGACTACCCTTAGATTTCAACTGAAAGGATGACAGTGGAGGAAATGTCTAGACTATAAAAGTAATGTCATTGCTGCTTTCTCTTTCCATTTTGTCATCTTCATAGAGAGTGAATGATGGTTAGCACATGGATAAATCTCACACTCACACCTTTAAGGTAATGGATTTGACTCACGGTATCCCAAAAAAGAGTAAAATCCAGCAGACAAGATAATGGGTCTGAATTAAAAATTTAAGCACGAAGTGGGAAGTAGTTGAGGACAAATTCACCTATCACAAAAGCTAAGAAGCAATACATCAAAATAAACAAAGAGCCAACAGCCAGCTAGTCGGCCAAAAACACACATGCAGTGCTAAAACCAAAGGTAATGCAAACATACCTCCCCCTGATTCCTTAAAACTTCACCTATTACATGACATAATAAATTAAAAGCAACTGGAAAACTACTTCAACAGTAATCAAGAGCATTATATTGTGTATCACAGAACCAATTTTCATGATATAAAACAAAACTGATTATCCATTTCAAAAGCATTATATTGTGAATGATAATAATTAATAATGTAAATCAATAATACTACCATACTCCTAGATTTAATGTTCTACTTCGTATCTCATTTTCTTCGGTACAATAATCAATCATCTACCTCAAATGTACAACGAAACTTCTGCCAGATTCCAACTAAAAGGGCTTTACCTCCCAAAATTTTTCATTTTAAAGAAACTCGAGCCAAGATCAATAATATAATAAGGTTACGTATTTAAAAAAAAACAGGTAATTCAAAATTTTAAGAAACATACCATTAACATTCAATCCGAACAGCACCACTCTCGGACGATATGAACTTGGGCTTCCTTATGACATGCTCCAAGCACTGTACTACATCTCCAATTCGGAAATCATCCCAGTTATTGATCACAAGTCCACACTCACTCCCTTTCTTCACTGAGTCTACATCCTGCTTCTCCTTCTTAAGAGACGCGCAGGATCCTTCAAACACAACTTCTCCACTCCTGAGAAGCCTCATGGTTGATGATTTAGATACATAACCATCAATCACTTTGCAGCCAGCTATCTTCACATCCGCTCCCTTGGATTTGCTTCTTCCTTTGAGCTCAAAAATATTAAGCACCTCAGCCTCTCCTGCCACCCGGGTTTCAGAAGTTCCAGGAGCCTTGTCTACAATTAGATTTCCAATCTCCTCCAGAAGGTGATAAATTACACGGTGCTGCATTATCTAGAACCACCAAACAAAAACTCAACTTAAGAAGATTTTCAACTTCTCCCTGCTATAGTTTAACATTCATAAGATTACTTTTTTACATAACAAAGAAGGAAAACACATGTACTCGTTTAACTATATTACTAAAATTTCTAACATTGCAATAAGAGAGTGCAGGTTAATAGCAACAGAAGGTCGGTACCTTTATACTAGCTCTAGTAGCTGCTTGAGTGACGGAACTAGGTGGAGTTTTCACGTTGAACCCAACTATACAAGAGCCACAAGCTTGTGCCAAGTCCACATCAGATTGGGATATTGATCCAACACCAACATGAACTACATTCACGAAAACCTAAACATGGACATGAAAATAATAAATCAGAAGCCACAAAATGTCCTAGATATGATAAAGCAAAAACCCTTCTGAGTACTAACCGACTATGAAAACTACCATCCCTGGTTTCGGGCTATGTATATATATATATATATACACAGATGCTAATGTTAAATGGTTCATTTGGCATACCTGAGGACTATTCAAGGTCTTCAATGCGTCGGTGACTGCTTGAACGGTGCCCTGCACATCTGCTTTTACTATGAATGGCATTTCTACTCTCACAGGTACCTCCTCTGATGGTTCTGAAGTCTCAACTCTCCCCTCACTAAGTTTGTTAAGTCTATCTTTCTCAAATTTTCTTTTCCTCCCTGCACTAAGCATTCTAGCTCGTTCCTCAGATTCCACAACAATGATATCATCACCAGCCATCGGAAGCCCCTTCAGCCCTTCAATCTCTACAGGCATTGCAGGTCTTGCCTGATCTGTAAACTTCCCCACCGTATCCCTAATAGCCCTTATTCTTCCCCACTCTGAACCCACTACCACATGCTGCCCACAAAGCAAAGTCCCTGCCTTCACTATTGCAGTTGCCAATGGACCTCGTCCCCGGTCAAGTCTTGCCTCCACCACATAGGCTTGAGCAGGCCCATCAACACGTGCTTTCAGATCCATCATTTCAGCTTGGAGAAGCAAAGCTTCCTCCAAACTATCTAATCCTGATTTCTTCTTTGCTGAAACTTGAACCACCTGAATATCACCGCCCATCTCCTCAAGCAGCAAGCCCTCTGAAGCAAGCTGGAGTTTTACTCTTTCCGGGTCCGCAGCTGGTTTATCACACTTATTGATTGCGACCACAATAGGCACCTTGGCTGCTTTAGCATGCGACATAGCTTCAAGGGTCTGGGGCATCACTCCATCATCAGCAGCTACAACTAGCACAACTATATCCGTGACTGCTGCACCTCTTGCTCGCATAGCACTAAATGCCGCATGCCCAGGTGTGTCAAGAAAAGTGATCGAAGCTCCTGATTGCATTGCAACAACAAAAGCACCTAGATGCTGAGTTATTCCCCCAGCTTCTTTGGCTGCAACTGATGTTTGACGAAGAGCATCTAAAAGAGAAGTTTTGCCATGGTCAACATGACCCATGACTGTAATAACTGCAGGCCTTGGTAGAATTTGGGTACCCTCAGTAGAGTGCAGTCTTTTAACATTGACCCCAAGTTCCTGCACAAATAACCTGAGTAAATCCTAAGCTCACAAAAGACACATAATGTAAATGGATTTTTTCTCTCTTTGAGGGGAATGGAACAGCTGCAAAAACAGAAGCTAAAGGGGAAAAAAATAAGGAAGACAAGGAAGTTTTCAGTCCTATTTGTGACACGTTAATATTTGTAAACCTTTTTTCCTCAAACAACTATGTTTTTACATAGCATAAAGCAGCATCCAATTTTGTTGTTTCTAGATATTCAGCTCATCCATGAAGATAGAATTTATTTCTCTTTTTATCAGTAAATAGTAATGATATACAATAATAAAATCAAAATAGTGTAACTTGCAATGCTTAATAGTACAGGTCTCCTACACAAGGAAACATACATAACAACAGCTTCCAAGCCGCAAAATTAACTAGTCCAAAAAGAGCCAAAGCCACCTAGGATTTAGCTTTGCTCTCTAATGGAGCAACAATATCCAAACACGACAAGAAAAACATGAAACAACAAAGCCCGTTTACTAGTCAAAATTGATCAGAACACTCTCCTGTCCAACAAGGAAACAACGGTGCCACTGTAACTAACATCATCCACTGACGTCCACATAAGTTCACCAGTAAATGACATGTAGACTCCCATTAAATACACATCTAGAAACTTGCTTCTTCGCTGTGTTTTAACTTGTAATGTCCAAACTTACTTACAAGAACCTAAAGGGCTCATGTTCCTGGCATTGCTTTATCTTTAACAAATTCCAATTGTTTAAAAACATTTGTGACAAACTTTTTTTTTGGTCGGTATTTGTAACAAATTTATATCTTTGCCCAAATTACCTTCACTAGTTTTGATGATGAGATTTTGCAGTGAACTATCATTTTGGCGTCTTGTTGTAAGCAGCACTCTCTTGTTAAGCAAGCGAGTTAGAAATTGAAGAGAGCACATTGACTTCTACTAACAATTGAATGACATGCAAGATGCAAGAACAAGCTTTCACAATTACTTACAGATAAGTAGCTCAAACTTTTCAGCAGTATGTATAATATACTTCTGAACATTAACAATTTAATACTTAGACAGGAGTACAATATATATGATCTGGGATAGAATGTACCATTGCAACCAGCTCCGCAATGTCGATACTGAGGGGGTCAAACTCTGACTCAACCTTTTCACCGACGCATATGAGGACATCCTGCAATTTGGATATTGACTCACTAGTACGTTTGGCAAGCTCAACAATGGTCATGCCTTCAAATATCTCCACCGTCTTATCAGGCAAGGATTTGGTACTTCTTTGCAGTTTAGGAGGTACATAAGGAGCTTCAACTGGAGGTTGGGTCTTGCTTTCCCTCCTAACGAACTTCTCCTTTTTGGGTGTCTTCAAACCAAATGCCTCATCACCTCTCCTACCCGGTAGTTCTGGAGTAGCATGAAAACACCTATCAAAAAGAAAAACAACATGTCATTCATCTAACACCCACCTGTCTTAATTTAAGTAACTTTATTTTTAGTAGGACAAGTAACTTGTTTTTATATATTACTCTTTCCATAACTACAAAATACAGATACTAACCAAAAAAGACTACAGAATACAGATATACGTGACTATCAGTCTAAGTTTACTTTTGCCAAAAAAACAACAAGGTGTATTTGAAATGGTGAGAACTAGTAGAATATGCTGAATATGGAAATACTGTTTTTTTATTGGTAAGAGAGTAAGTCAACATAATAAAGTGATTACCGTATAAGTGGTTCTATTACCAAAACCTTGTGAATAACAGATCTCTGAGAAACTGAGGCATGAGAGAACTCTGCATACAGGATTAAACAGTAGGTGGTCACAACAATAAACTTAAATGAAATATTAGTAAAACAGATGATCAAATTAGGCAAGCAAAACGTATGTTAAACTCCAATATACCAGAAACACATTTCGATAATGCTGAGCTCACTTTGGTTGCATCCTCATATTTAGGAGTAATACTTGACCTTGCTACATGGCTTAATAGTGTACGATTTAAAGTTTTTCGAAGACCAGCATGCATACCCTGTAAAACAAAATAAAAAAATGAACGATAGACATCAAAGAAAAACAAATATATGCCCAATGATCCCAAATTGTTTTGACAAGATTTGCACATAGCCCATGCAACATATAGACCAGAGACATCATAGGGGGGAGGTGAGAGACGCGCAGGTGATACATATTGTAAATATAATATCAATGAACATCATATAGTCCGTGAATAGATGTTCACTGTGAGTTTGAACCCTCAACAAAATTAAAACACCAAATCGAGCAATAGAAGATAACACTCTTCAAAATGGGAAAGAAAATGACTTAACAGTTACTTGAAATTAATGTCACGTGAAATGTACCTTTTTTCCAAGTTCTCTCCAAGCCATTCACAAGCGTGTCAAACTCTGCATCTAAAGGAGGCAAAGACGAGGCACCAAGAGGAGATTTAGAGAGAGAAAAACAAAAATTAATGATTATAGTTTAATAAGCATCATTATAAACTGAAACAAACATGCCGATTATTATTGAGGTGGAAAGAAGAAGCATCATTTTAGTCTAAATGCAAGTTCAGAACTAATATTACTACTATTATTACTACTAAAATAAAAATTCAGAACTAATATTAGTACTAAATAAAAATCAGAGCTTTTTAAGAGAGAGAGAAAACATTGCCTTTTCCAATCCAGTTAGGAAAAAATACCAAAAACTTGAATCCAAATTTAAAAGCTGTTTGAAACAATCCTCTCATTAGAAAAGTTAACTCGATAAAAGTTATAAACCATTACCCAAACTTCCATCTGCCAATTAACTTACGCATCAAAAACATGATTGCTAAACCAGACTTAACAAATCATAGAAGAATATATGAAAAGGCCAAAAGAAGATAATATCGATTTTATTATCATAAAAGACCCAACTAAAGATAAATCCTTTTGATCCAAAATTAGATCAACCCAAGTAGCAAACACATAAGTGAACTGTGAAAACGGATGTAGATACTGAGTCACACATTAACTTGTTGAGTACCGTAAAATGTAACAGACTCCAAAGAAAGTCTATCGTTTAAGAAACAATCACCAATTTAAATATGACGTTTATGGAACTTTACTTAGGAGTTCATGAATCAAGAATGTCCATTGTTGTTAGAAACGGCAGACAGACAAGTTCATCCATCCTCACCGTTAAATGGATGTTAAGAGAAATCAATAGTAAAAACTGGGTGACGTACTAAAGTTTCAAATGGGAAAAATTACACCATTCCGAAAAGATATCTTCAGACATGATTAGTTCACGCTCTAGTATCTTTTCTCAGTTTTTTACCTAACCTCATGCCCAATCTTGATATTCTCCCAGTAACAACAGTAAGAGGAGAAAATATATGCTCTTTTACATTGCCTGGTAACCTCTCTTCTACAACAAGGTAATTTAGGAAAAAAGAAACATCAATGATAAAACATGTATATCGCAGCAAAGCGGCAACAGACTTTATTTCGAATTGGAAGTTGCTGAAGAAAAAAAATAGAGAAACCAATCATGGAGAAGCTGAATCTGTATACGCAATTAAGACGCTTCCTTCACTTACTGGATCAAAGTTATGGGCTTTGAGCTATATTGGAAATTTCTGGAGTCATCAGAAAGCGAACGTCACAATATATCCTCTGCAATCTCTGATGTTTTATAGCCGGCAGTCCTCGCACGTCGTCCTCTTTAGCGTGCGAAAGGTCGGGGATGTGTGGAAGATTTTTGTGAGGTTTTTGCCTCTTCGGTTTTTTGTGTTACGGATTTGGCAGAATTACACCCCTGTTATTGCCAAAAACGACACTTGCACCCATTTAGCAACTATTTATGTGGTAAAGACAATAATACCCTCTCTTTCTTCAGACTCGACACCGAATGTTTTAGTAGTGTCCGATGACGACGGGAAAGCGCACGACGGACCTTGGAAAAGTTATCAGTCAGAAGCTCAATGACAGAGAAACTCATCCTTAATAATGAATATAAGGATGAGCTATGTGCCAAGAATCAAGAGAAATTGCAGTGGGAAGACCTTTTGGAATCGAAAAAAAATAAAATTAGGACCCTTAAATTTTTTTAACGAATATAACATTTTTCAGAGAAGAAAAAGACGACTAAGTTATCTCATGCTAACTCCTGATCTAACAAACAATTTTTGCTAGACATTGATCCAGCATTCCTAGATTAATATTAATATTTGTTCGATTGCAATTTAGCAAAATATTTTGACTGGACCACGATCTAGTAGGGGTTTTGACGCATATAGGATAGTTTTAAAAAATGATTAAAATAAGTAGTTTTGACTTAATTCCAAAACTACAGTACTTTTGGGTACATGGAAATCTTCTTTCATAAAGATGATTTCCACTTGGACGAAATCGTCTTTGCAAAGGACGATTTCGTGGAGCCCAAAAGCAGCGAGTTTTAAGCCTGTGAAATCGTCTTTTGCAAAGATGATTTTCACTGGAGCTAAAGTCATCTTTTGCAAAGATGACTTCCTTTGTTATTGATATCTTCTTTGCAAATGACGATTTTAGTTATTTTATTTTTCAGTGTAAATACTGCCCCTTCAACTTTTTCTAGACTTCACTCAATTCAACCTAGTATAACCATAAAACGAACTTGCATAACCATAAAATCATCCTGCAGAACATCTTATAATCTTATATCTAAATAGAAATAATAATCAGCTTGCATTTTAAACAAATCATAAAACATAAAGAGCAAAATATGATTCAAACGACCATTATAACTTTAATATGATCAAGAACAGTAGTACAAATCCAATATAATTATTCTAAAAATATTTGTTACATAATACTAAGACTAAGAAGTATCAAACAAGTCCATCATGTTCCACACGTTGGCCGCTTTCTAGTTCTTATGGGACGTCTTTCATATGTTTGTAATTGTGTTACTTATGACAGGTCTTCCCCCACAATGGGAGCATCTTCCACAATAAGTGAGTTTCGGGCACACCTTCTACCTCCTTCTCTGGGAGCTACACCCCATCCTCCTCTATGGCGTTGATGTTGAAGAAATGGTTCTGAAGTGGAACCAAGTTGATATTGGATCGAGTTTTAAAAATTTAATGAAAAATCAATGAACCACGAACGGTTCGTGGACGGAAAAAAAATCACAATCATTTGATCGTATTAAATAATAAAACTATACTTATGATTATGCATATTTAGTTAAATGTATTCAATATAGGTAGAAATATTATTTATGTCTTTCTTGTATCAGAGATTTTCTGACTTGGTGAAATCTAATTGATTATCTTGTGTTTTTCGTAGAACTCGAATCAATGTTCACACCAACAACCACTCGTAGGATTCAAAACTATGTCTCAATCATATGTTGATCGAGAATTGAGTTTGGGTTCCCAAAACAAGTGGAAAAGAAAAATTGAATTTTTCCTTCTCCCTCTTGGTTTGGTGGCAACAGTTAGGGAAGGGAGAGAATCTCTCTTCTCTGCTCTATGTAATCACACACTGTGTTCAGGGTTAGAGATGCAACCCTATTGTCATCCCTTATATAATAATTATAAAATTTACACATATACCCTTATATGTCAAATTATCAAAAATTCACCCCCTAATATTTTCTATTACCGAAAATTGCATATCTCTCTCGAGTCAATGTTGTGTCTAAATTCATCAATCCAAATTGATAAATTAAGTTAATCTCCATCAATTAATTAATTAATTTTTTTTATTTACTAATTATCCAATATTTAGAAAATAATCGATCAATTAATTAATTAATTACTCTAAATTAATTTGTTATTGGTCTATTCAATATATTCCATAACATGTCTGGGTCAACCGTTAGAGTCTCCACTCTCATGCCCCGAGACTGACATCCTTTGGTTCAACCTAACAGTCATAATCGGACTCGATCGCTCAGTCGATCTTAAGACTGCGAATAACGTTCTGAACAATTTCAGAAGAGTTTGCCAAGAAGACCCCTATGTCTTTACTCTTCTTACATTGACAATAGTTCCAAGACTTGAGTAAATTATAAACACACTTTAATTAATAGAAAAACTTTCATTCATTCATTAAATTCAGTAATACAAAATGTCTGAGAAATAATTAAATACTCATAAATAGTTTTTACACCCTACTCTATGAACATAATTCTAACAGTTGAGTCACTGACTCATCTCAAAATGTATGCATGACTAGCGGCCTGTATGGCTATTGCTGAGACATGTATGGTTCGTGTCGAGGCATATGTGGTTCTTGCTGACTTCTTTGAGATGAAGTGTGCATTGCATGCCTTCTAGACAAAGAAGCTTGAGAAGCCTCATTCACTTGTCTTCTTACATGTAATGTTGTCTCACACACATTACGTATTTGAGGCATTATCCAATATGGCTAAACATCATCTAGTGTCAACATTACAAGCATCTATCTCTTCACAACATCATCATCATCTTCAGCCTGATCATCTTCAATGTCAACATTACAAGCATCTATCTCTTCATACTCGGCCAAGAAGAAGCTGAGTGGAGGGTTATGTGGATTCACATGGATGATATGAGCATGCATCTTCATGTGGTAAGGAACTACTAGGTGCATTTTCTTGGACCGAAGGTGCACTTTCTCAAGTGCACACATATTGTCATCATATAAGTTTATGTTAGTACCTCCTAGATCTTTAGCATTTTTTCTAAATATAATTCAATTGTGTCTGGCAGAGGAAATTGAAGCACAACAGTAAATATCACAGGTAAGTCGTTATTAGTTTGTATCGAAAATATCACATAGTTGAATTACCCAGCACCAAGGGTAATGAGATATTGATAAACTATGTCCATGTTCTAATGGATGTTGTCAATTGACAATGTTTCACATAAGGAATGATAAAACTCGTTAAAAGTAATCTACTTATGAATTATAATTTTCCTAATATAAGATCGATCATAACAAACTTCATTTGAACCGTCTGCGACCTTATCATTCATGTAACATAAAACTACCATAGGTTTCTCTCCCATTTGTCAACCTACTAACCAATACACAAAAATTTCAGAACTAAATCTAGAATTCAACAATAAATATACAAAATTAAAGTTGATAACTACAACTCCATAACATATCAACACATTCATAAATAAATTTTTATAAATTGAAAGGTTTAATCAACACATAATTGAGAAAATCCATATACAAATTTATACTTTTATTTAAAATTTGAGAACCCACAACACATTTATAAATAAAATTTAAAAATTGATATCTAGGGTTTAAAAGATACAATGAGAGCGATATTAGAAATTTGATGGAATATATCATACAAGATTCATAAAAAATGAACAGTTTCAAGATTTGAATCACAAATTTAAGAGATTACATGAGTTAGAAAATATACCTAGGGCTTGAGCTCTTGCTTGGGATTTGAGAGATAGAGAAGCTTATTTGTGGATGAGAGTGAGATAATAATAAGAGGGAGCCACCGCTAGTGAAATGACGGACAAACGCCAGCGAAACGACGACAGAGGAATGTAAGGCTCGAGTCTCGCTGAAGAGGGAAGGATGAGAGAGAAATAATATTGTTTTGCTTATTGACTTGGTTTAATCGCAGGCTGGGATTTTAAGTGAAGAGTAAGTGATATCGTCTTTGCAAAGACGATTTCACTATGCCCTTATCGTCTTTGCAAAAGATATTTTCCCAGGTGATGTCTTCGGCATCACGTCAACGCAAAATCATTTTTGCAAAGACGATTTTGTATTACATGGCTACCCTACTTTTAGAATTAAGTTCAAAAATATCCTATCTTAATCATTTTTTTAAAAACAAAAGTAAAATGATAAAAAATCCGATCTAGCTGTCACAAAGTCCAATAACAAATTTTAAATCCAATGGACAACTTAATCTTTCCTCTTATAAATATATCAAATTTTGTCCAAAACAAATTCATAGCCGTAATTACAATTTTTTTCTTTTGTCAAATGTCTTTTTTTAAAATTTTCTCAAAAAATAACGACCTTGAGAATGAGAAAAATAAAAACTCATTTGAAACCCTCATTGAGCCGCCCAAAACTCTTCGTCTATCAGAATGTCGCCGGTCACTGCGCCTTGGGTGTCGGAATCTCACTGCAAAGATATCGATACCCTCACACCCTCAATCTCCATTAGCTTAGGTGTAAAGTGACTATAATGCCCTCTAACTTAGCTTTTCATCTTTCTCCTTCAACCAACAAAATCTCACACCCCACAAACCCAACCCCTCCATCTAACCCACATGGAATATCAATATCTTTTCTATATTATAGAGAATGTGAGTGTCTTTTGATAAAATCAAAGGAATATCAATGCATTTTCCGTACATATTTATAAAAAGTTAATTGAAAAAAAATATTTTACCAATCCATCTTTTGTCAGAAAATTGATTTTACTTTATTTACAGGCTCCGACTAAATTAGTTCAAATTAACGCCAAATGCACGACCTTCAAGACATCATGAAACAAACATAAACTTTCTACACAAGAAAATATATATTGAACTTACTCAAAGACAGTAACATAATCTCACAACACAATTATATATAGGTAATTGTCAGTTCGGTTTTTAGACGTGCAAATCTGATCTACTAGAGAACTACCGACCAAAATGGTGCCTTTCAATTTTCTAGAACTTCTAGTCCCTTTGAAACCTGAAAGTAAATTATTCTTCACGATAAACAGGAATAATTTCACATGACACGTGATAAGATCTAGATAAAAAATTTTATCGAAAAGAAGATAAAGCGAGAATCGACCAATCATACGAAAGTACACAAATTGCTAACGTGGCAATCCAAAAATAAGCTAATCAAGATCATTGGATTGATCAGACGGTCAAGATTCACTTAGTTGTTATTGTTAATAAGCTAGATCTCAGAGAGTATTCTATTGATCCTATTTTTAGATAGAATTAGATAAGTTGTATCAGATTCTATGTAACTGATTGAAAACTTATAAATAGAGGCAAAATGCAACTCCAAAAGGAGGACAACAACTCTCAACACTCATTAACATTGTAAACCATTTCTCCATAATGAAATACTATCAAAATCTTCCCGTGATTTTCTTCCCTTTAAGGAATTTTCACGTAAATCATGGTGTCATTATTTTCTCTCTTTCTCTAAATTATTCTCTTGATTTTCATATTATGATGTAAGAAATTCACGACCGATTCTCAAAGACGGTGGATTTTTTCTTTTACATTTAGTACTTTCATTGAGAGTGAGAGAAAAACTCAAGAAATCCCTTCCTAAAACGCTCAAAATTAAATCAAACGCCTCCCTCAACAACTGAAGCGGAAGTGGAAACGGAAGCCGAATTGGAAGCAGAAATGGAAAGCCAGCAATATAGAAAATCAAAACACAAGCAGAAACGAAAATGACTACAAAACCAAAAACGGAAGGGAAGAGTGGTAAACTCATTCATATTCGCTTAAAATATTTCTTTTGTACAATTATTATTTATTAAAAAATATTCGTGGAATCGAATCTGAAAAATTATGGTAATGGTCATTGCCGTCATCACCAACTACGAGGGGCAACATCGCCACCAAGGAAACGTCGCTACCGAGGAAGCTTCAAGCAAAAAAAAAATAAGAGCGGATATTAAAAGTTGAGCTCAGAGAGCACATATCAGAAAAACTCAGAGAGCTTAGATCAGAAAAGCTCAGAGAGCTCGGATCAGAAGATCTCGTAAAGCTTAGATCAGAAAAGCTAGAGGGGTTAGATCATAGAAGCTCAGAAAGCTCAAAGAACTCAAAGAACTCAGATTAGAAGATCTTAGAAAGCTCAGATAAGAAAAACTTAGAGAGTTCAGAACAGAAAAGCTCGAAAAGCTCAGATCACAAAAGCTCTAGAAGCTCAGACCATAAGAGCCCGAGCTCAGAGAGCTCAAACCAGACAAGCTCATAAATCTCATACCAGAAGAGTTCATAAATTTCATAACAGAAGAGCTCAGAAAGCACGGAACAGAAGAACTCATCAAGCCTAGATCAGATTAGCTTATAAAACTCAGATCAGAAAAGTTGAAGTCAGAGTTTCAGAACAGAAAAGTAGAAGTAAAAAATTAAGAACAGAGAAGCTTAAACGCTTCAGAAAAGAAAATGAATTTCATAAGAGTAATTCATTAGAAAATAAAAATAGATAAGAAAAGAATTTCAGGGCAGAAATTACAGAGAAAAGAAGAGCAAAGAAAATCTCGTTCACTTCAATCAATAAAGTCGCGACATCAGAATGGGAAACATTGTGGCAATGGCAACTGAAACTTGGTGGTAACGACAATTGAAAAGTCGTGGCAACAGGAATGAAAATGGAAATGGGTGCGATACTAGAAACGGGAGCGTAATGGAGGCCGAAACGGAAGCGGCATGGCAACGGAACTAGAAGTTAAAAACGAAAGTAATGGATGAAGAAACAACATAAACGGAAAATAAAAATCCCATACCGAAAGTTTCAAAAGTGCAAATCTCGCAAACCAAAACCAAGAATGAAGGGAAAGTAAAAAAAAATGACAGACGAGGAGCATCCAGCGATATTCAGAACTTGCAAACGACATTTACAAAAACACATTGAACTCAAAGCTAAGTATTCATTTTGCTTCTCTCAAATATGTCGTTTTATCTATTAAAAATGTGAATTTATTATTTGATGCATAATCTCAGAAATTTAAGTGCATATGATCATTCTTAACATGTGTTAGCGTAAATTATATTTATAATATTTGGATCAGCTAGTACACTCGTATTGATAGCTCAATCAAATAAACATTAGCATGACACTATCTCATAATCGAGCATCGTGAAAATATTTTATTATGCCATGTCTAAATTGATTTGAGTTATTGAATATTATCAAACCAAAATATCTTTTTCTTTAGATCATGCAATTAACTCGAGACACTAAAAATAACGTATTTAACTCGGCCAACTTAACGCTTGATTATCTTATCAGAGTGGTCTTTGACGTTGAAACCATGACATATCAAACCAAATTCTGTGTTGAAACTGAAGAGAACGAAAGATAACTGTGCTGAAAATCATACATCATTTGAAAGATACAGAAAAAAAGCTTCTTGAGAAATTTTGCGAAACTCAATTTGGAATTTCGAGGCAAAACTTATGGCAATTTTCATACAAGCTGTTCCGAAATGAAGATTACGCAAAATAGTAAATTTTAAAAATTATAATGTGTCAATTGGGAGATGATCACATAGAGAATCATATATTATCATGAAGATATAGAAGTCTACTTCCTGGAGAATTTTACAGAATTGATTTTGGAGTTCACAACAAAAAGTTATGATAATTCTCGTGGAGGCTGCTTAGAAAAATAGATAATGCAGAACCTTGAATTCGAAAATTAAACTACATTTATTGGGGGCCAACTACATGACAAATCTTATATCAACATAAATATACGGAAATCTATCTCATGAATAATTTTACGGAAATCAATTTGAAACTCCCGATAACAAGTTATAGTAATTTTTGTTGGTGTCATTCAGGAAAGTAAACCTATATACGCTTTCCAAGTTTAATTTTTAGACTGTTTTAATTTATATATTACTACATAGCAAATAATATATCGTTAGAAAGATATATATGTCTGATTCTTGAAGAATTTTGTAAAACTTGATTTGAAGTTCTTGAGAAAATATTATGACAATTATCGTGGAGGCTGTTCAGAAAAACAGATTATGCAAAACCTTGAATTTGGAAATTAAGCTGCATTTACTGGGTGCCAACTATATGATAAATCTTATATCAACGGAAAGATACAGAAATTACTTTATGAATAATTTTACGAAAATAAATTTGAAGCTTCCGATCAAAAGCTATGGTAATTTTTGTTGGTGTCATTCAGGAAAGTAAACCTATAAACGCTTTTCAAGTTTAATTTTTAGACCGCATCAATTTATATATTATTACATAGCAAATAATATATCGTTAGAAATATATAGATGTCTACTTCTTAAAGAATTTTGCAGAACTTGATTTAGAGTTATTGAGAAAACATTATGACAATTCTCGTGGAGGCTGCTCAGGAAAACAAATTATGCAGAACCTTGAATTTAGAAATTAAACTGCATTTACTGGGGGCCAACTAGATGATTAATCTTATATCAACCGAAAGATATGGAAATCTAATTTGTGAAGAATTTTACGGAAATTAATTTGAAGCTCTTAAACAAAAGTTATGGCAGCTCTCGTTGGTGCTATTTTAAGAAAAACTCGATTTGGAGCTCTCGAACACAGTTATGAAAATATTAATAAATGTTGTTCAGGAAAGCTTACTACGCGGAACGGTCAAATTTGTTAATTGAACTGTATCGACTGAGATCCAATTATATAGAGAATTATATATAATCAGAAGCATATGAAAATTAACTTCTTGAAGAATTTCATGGAATTCAATTTGAAACTTTCAATCAAAACTGATGGCGTGATAATGTGCAGGTTGCTTATAAAACAAATACTTGGCGTCAACTTTCTCTCTCCTTCAACAACAACGAAAATAAGGGCGTAAGTCATTGGGAGGGGCAGTTCATAAATCTCACTCTCAGAATGAGCTAAGGGTGTAAGTCATTGGGAGGGGTAATTCATAAGTCCTACTCTCAGAAGGAATTAAGGGCGTAAGTCCTTGGGAGGGGAAGTTCATAAGTCCTACTCTCAGAAGGAACTAAGGGCGTAAGTTCTTAGGAGGGGCAGTTGATAAGTCCTACTCTTAGAGGGAACTAAGGGCGTAAGTTCTTGGGAGGGCGATTCATAAGTCATACTCTTAGAGGGAACTAAGGGCGTAAGTCCTTGGGAGGAGTAATTCATAAGTCCTACTCTCAGAAGGAACTAAGGGCGTAAGTCCTTGACAGGGGCAATTCATAAGTCCTACTCTCAGAAGAAACTAAGGACGTAAGTCATTGGGATGGGCAGTTCATAAGCCCTACTCTCAGAAGAAACTAAGGGCGTAAGTCCTTGGGAAAGGCAGTTCATAAGTCCTAATCTCAAGAAGAAGTCAAAGCGGGATCATGGTTCCACTGAAGGAGCCTAAGTCTTTGAGAGCGTCTACGTACGCCGTTCTCATAAGAAAATCAAGATGAGGCCATGGTTCTTTATTTGAACCTAAGTCTTTGGGAGCAGAGAGTTCGTGGGACATTCTCCCAGAATGCAGAAAATGTAAACGAGGTCATGGTTTTTTATTTGAATTTAAGTCATCATCTCAAAAGAAAATGACAACACATAAGTCATACTTTCAAAAGGAACTGAAACACAAGTCGCGATGGACAATGATGAGAACAGAGCAACGAGAATGGGCAAACTTAAAAAAAGTTTAGGAGAGAACTTCCGATCAGAAAAGAAAATAAGTTGAGGAAAGAACTTCAGAAAAGAAGTTGAGGAAAGAACTTCAGAAAATAGTTGAGGAAAGAACTTTCGAAAAGAAAATAAGTTGAGGAAAGAACTTAAGAGTAGAAAAGAAAAGTAGTTGAGGAAAGAACTTCAAAGTTGAGAAATGAAAGGCTGAGCTGAGTAAAGAAAAGCTGAGAAAAGAAAAGCTCAGTAAAGAAAAGTCAAGGAAGGTTGTGGCTTCAACATTTTAGAACGGGAAGGCTAGGAAGAAAGGAAAAAGAAGCGAGAAAAGGAAGGGAAACGAAGCAGAAGAAAAGAAAGGAAACAGGAAAAACTCTATCGATGAACCGGTAATAAATCAAAACATGGCCATGGTTCCGCGGAAGGAGCCTAAGTCCTCGGGAGTGTCTACGGACGCCGTTCTCAGAAAAAAATAAAAATGAGGCAATGGTTCTTTATTTGAACCTAAGTCCTCCTCTCAAAAGAAAATGGACAGTTTATAAGTCCCTCTCAAAGTAAAATGGGATCATGGTTTTTTATTTGAACCTAAGTCCTCATTTTAAAAGAAATGGGCAGTTTGAAAGTCCCTCTCAAAGTAAAAATGGGGCCATGTTTCTTTATTTGAACCTAAGTCCCCCTCTCAAAAGAAAATGAACAGTTTGTAAGTCTCTCTCAAAGTAAAAATGGGGTCATGGTTCTTTATTTGAACCTAAGTCCTCCTCTCAAAAGAAAATATGCAGTTCGTAAGTCCCTCTTAAAGCGGAAACGAGGCCAAGACTTTTTATTTAAATATAAGTCATTCTCTCAAAAGAAAATGACAGTTCATAAGTCATACTCTCAGAATGAAGACGAGGCCATGGTTCTTCACTTGAACCTAAGTCCTTGGGAGCAGACAGTTCGTGAGACATTCTCCCAGAATGCGAAAAATAAAAATGGGGTCACGGTTCTTTATTTGAACCTAAGTCCTCCTCTCAAAAGAAAACGAGAAGTTCGTAAGTCCTTCTTAAAGCGGAAACGGGGCCATGGTTTTTATTTAAATCTAAGTCATTCTCTCAAAAGAAAACGACAGTTCGTAATCTATTTTCTCAGAACGAAGGCGGGGCCATGGTTCTTTATTTGAACATAAATCCTTGAAAAAGCAATACAATAAAAAGAAAGTTCAATAGAAGAAAAATTGCACAAACAGAGTATTTACATTGATTGAAGCTGAAGTACAAAGGAAAAATACAAAAAAAAAAAGATAACGAAAAAGAAAAACAAGGAAACGGGAGAAATTCGATCAATGAAAGTGGGATATCAAACTCAAACTGTTGCAACGAAATTATGAAATGATACACTCATTCCTTACTCATTTTAATAAATTATTATGGTATTGTTCTTGTACAACATTCTTGTCACAGATCTTAATGCATGAAAGAAGGAAAAGAAATATGAAGAAACGGGATAAACTCTGTCAATGAGCCCGTATTGAAGAAAATGAGAAAACTCTATCAATGAGCTTGTAGCAAAAGAAAACTGGAGGAACTCCACAATCAGTAGCTGTTTCTCAAAAGAAGACTAGAAGTCATCTTCAAACAAACCAGTCCCTGTGAAATGAAAAAGTGACAACAGAAAAACAACTACAAATAAAGGAAAAAGAAAATTTGTTATGTCTGGAAGAAATGAAAAATTACAAAAAGATACAAGAGAATATGGTTGCATCAGCGGCAATATCTTCAATAGAAGGGTTAGAAGCTACATCCTCAATGAGAAGATTAACAACGACATGTTAAATAGCTGCTTGGAAAATTTATTTTGCGTGTTCTGACAAAAAGGTAAATAACCGCTATTAAATCTGAGCACAAGGATGGGAAGCGGTGAAAGAAATGACTGGGGAGAGTCAAAATGTCAGAACAAAATCTGAAGCGTCGAAGTAGGCCTCCTAGTGAGAACGAAACCAAGCTCTGGATCAGATCTTGTAGCAAAAACAAAATTCGAAGCTCTAGACCAAACCCCCTAGCGAGAACGAAATCGAGCTCCAGACCAAACCCCCCAACGAGAACGAAATTGGGATGCGAGATCAAACCTCTTGGGGAAGATGGAAATCAAGTGCCAGATCAGACCTCTTGAGGAAGATGGAAATCGAGCGGTAGATCAGACCCCTTAGCGAAGATGGAAACCGAGCACCATATCGGATTTTTATCGGGAGCAAAGACTGAAGCGGCAAATCAGACTTTTAACAAAAATGAAAATTAGAGAGCCAAGTCATATTTTTAGCGAGAATGAGAATTAAAAACGTTGGAACAGACCATTATGAGAATAAGAGAATGAAATAAAAGAAAGCACACGCAACCCTCAAACGCATGTCAATCGATAAAGCAACTCTGTATAATTGCTGATAATTTTTGCAGGTCCCAATGAATCTAATGTAAAGGATCAAAGAATCAAATCATTACACCTAAAAGAAAAAAGACTTCATCAAGTGTAATTGGGGCAAATGAACAGAAATAATTTCACATGACACGTGGCAAGATCTAGATCGAAAACTCCATTGAAGAGAAGATAGAGCGAGAACCGACCAATCATACGAAAGTACATGGATTGCTGACATGGCAATCCAAAGAGAAGCTATTCAAGACCATTGAATTGATCAGACGACCAAGATTCACTTAGTTTTTATTGTTGATAAATTAGATCTCATGAAATATTATGTTGATCCTATTTTCAGATAAAATTAAATAACTTGTATCAGATTCTATGTAACCGACTGAAGGCCTATAAGTAGAGGCAAGATGCAACTCCAAACGAATGACAACAACTCTCAACACTCATTAACCTTGTAAACCATTTCTCCATAGTGAAATACTATCAAAATCTCCCCGTGATTTTTCTTCTCTTTAAAGATTTTCCATGTAAATCATGATATCATTATCTTCCTCTCTCTCTAAATTATTTTCTTCATTTTCATATTATGATGTAAAAAATTCACGACCGATTCACAAAGACGGTGAATATTTTCCTTTACACTAGTTTTGATTAAAACAAGTAAACTTGATAAAGATAACTTGTCAAATAATAAATTGCAATGGCGTGATATGAAGTGATCTAACACTGGATGTATCAACAAAAAAACCAATATATTACCATGGAGACATACTTGTAGTAAAGAGAAGTGATTTAAATAAAACTATGCAGGTCATTTGATATGAGATTGAGAATAAATATTTTTTAAAATAAAATTATTAAAATATATGGTGGGAAAATAAGATACTCGAATAGTTAATATCAATATATTTGATACACAAAAATATTATGATAAAGTGTGGAGATATTAAATTTTTAGAGTCAAATATCGTTTACATAAGTTTTCACATTTTCCGAAAATATTACTAAACATCTCATTCCCAATGTGCCCTAAGATTTCGATCTTGACCATTAGTTCAATTGAAATATACATATTTCAAATGTTAAATCAAAAGCAGAGACATTAATGATTGTGGGCAATCCAATAGTACTGATCGAGATGGAAAAATCGAACTACTGAAACTTGGTGTTTGGTTCAAACAAATGTAATATAATGAAACGCCAATGGAATGAGAAGAATGAAAACCAAAAAAATGAATGATAAGAGGGAATGAGTTGATTTATCTAGAGTGTGTATAATTTTTACGAACCGACCGAATCGATCGATCTGAATCGAATCGGTTTGATTGGTTTTTTTTTATGATAATTATAATCGATTCACTTAATTTAAGTAATCGAATCGATTCGAACCGATTACAATCATTTTTTAATATACATATATAAATTAAACATAAATTATTAAAAACTTAATAAATTAGACACAAATTAGATATAAATTATTAAAAATTAGACATATATTAATTAGACATTTATATATATTAATTGTATTGAGTGTTGATATTTTCAATTTAATGATTTTTGCTATATTTTTTTAAATTTTTATAATTGTAGTCGAACCGGTTACAAGTAAATAAACCGAACCAATTACTTTGGTTTCATTCGGTTCGATTCTTTTGGTTACACCGGTTCAGCTCAATTTGATATTTTAGGTGACCAGTGAATTCGGTTTGATGACAAAAATATTTTACTAACCGGTGAACCATACACACCTTTAGATTTATCAATAATAATAACAAAGTTCGTAATTAGAGAGAGAAAGTTGGCTAAACAGAGGGAGAGAGTTAGGTAATAGAGAGATAGAGTTGGGAACTGTGAATTATATAAGAGTGTTCATCTTTTTTTTATGAAAAATCAAACCGATCGAAACTTCATTTCGTCAATATTATTGAACCAAATCAAACCAAATCATTTGTAGAAAAAGAACCAAACCAAACCCCTAGTAGAAAAAGAACCAAACAAAATTGAACTAAAAGTTTCAGTCCGATTTTTCAATTTAACTTTAGCAATAAAAAAATAAAGTTTTTAAAACATTTTTAAAGGATATTATTGAAAAAACTATAAAATTTTATTTCGATTCCATTCGATTTAAAAACTGCCAATGTTTTGAACCGAACCGAACCTACCTAAAAACCGACTAAACCGGTTTTTAGGTTGGTTCAGTACTAAAATTTTCACCTCTAAAATTATAAATGAAATAGAGATTGAGATTCTATGAAGGCAAGGAGGCATGATCATATTCATTTATGAAGTGGAGTTATTCCGTTTCCAAACAACACAAAAAATAGGTAAGATTAATGATCATTCACAAAAAAATTCCCATTCCATCCATATATTTAAAACCAACACCACAACCACCTTAAAATGAATATCATTTATTCTTTTAAGAATTGCTTCAAATGTGTCGACTGACTGGGATTGTACAAACCCAGTGCCTTCTGAAGCATTCAAACATTTAATCAAATCTCCAAAAATTAACAAAAAAACAGAACAGCAAAACTAACTTCTAATAAGAAATGTTGGCCAAGAGCCAGAATATTAAAGTATCTGCACCAAGAATAAATACCTGACATGCCTTTCAAAAGCATTTTGGCACTGCAGACAGTAACATCTCAAAGTAAGAAATATAGATTCACATGATAAGAAAATTGGTGATAAACAAACAATAAATTTGGATTATGATTCCGTAGACGAAGGCCAAATGTAAAAGCTTGAATGATTTACGAGATAACAATGCAGTCCAACTCTTCAAGCAATGACCTGACCAAAGAGTCGCTTGCGGATCTGCAACCAATGGTAATGAAACTTCGTAAGAGCAATGGGGCTGGGATTTGATATCCAGGCAGTTGTCTTTATTCAACCAAGAACTGATTTTCGTGATAGAATTTGAGAAATTAAGCGAATTATTCACTCTGGGACAAACTGAAGCTTTGAATGGAAAAAAAAAAGAATATTCATACTCTGCAGAGAGCTATCGATTAGCTGAACTTTAGCTTAGCAAGCTGCTATGGAACACTAGTGATTAGCCTAACCTAAATCATATTTCATTGCGAACCTTGCATAAGACATGCCACCTAAATGCAATCTATCGTAGAACAGGTTACCATCTCTTGGCATCCAACTTTTCTATGATCATCTAACAGAAGTAAGAAAAACTGGTGACCGTGTGCTTCAAGGGGTTTTTTTGTTGGTATAGTGCAAAGCCAAGCATGAACCTGGAAGGTCGAGGCCAGTCACAGCATTGAGTCGACACCGATTGCTTATCCATCCTAAAATCCCTTCTAGATATTTCATCCCATGACTTTCTCCATTAGAAATAAATTATCTCCTAAATTCTCCAGTAATTATTGTACATTTAACAAAGAATCACTTCTTGAAATTTTTTTTCCTTTTATCAACAAGTGAAATATCTTCATGATGTTTGTGATCATTTCCAATAGATAGTGAAAGAAATTCAAAATAAAAATTTCAAGAAAAGAATTTCATTCAAGTCCATGCTATTTTGTTCAGTAGAGCAGGGAACTAATATAAATGATTAAATTAACTTTAACCCAGCAATTTAAGTTTTAGAGATTAATGATAATTAAGCACGTTTCTACACCAAGTGGTCACGTTACTAGAGCACAAGCACTTATTGGCTGTCCACCAAACACTTAGTGTACACAATACTCTTAAGATGGGCGGCACGTGTCCAACACACTAGACACTAAATCTTAAAATATTTTTCCCCCTTCTATCTGGACATATTTAAACTTGTCAGGTTGGACTTCTAACAGTTCTTTTAAAATTAAAGCTAAAGCAAAACCACGATACCTTAAATATTATACACGGTGGTTTTTTATCAATGAATAAATAAAACCAAAACATGAAAAAGATGAGTATTTTCTAAAATAAAGTGTTCACTGAATGCACACATGTATGTAAATATATCTATCCTAATTTTTTGATAAACTGCATGTCCATATGTCTAAGCCACGTTGCCATGTCATATCTATATCCACGACCTAAGTTTATGAGAAACTGCAAATCCGCAAGTCTCTTGTCATGTTTGTATCAATATCCTCACTTCTTAGGCCCGTGTGTACACAGTATGCCCATTAATCAAAAGAAAATAGAGGCTTATTGTATGAGGGAAAGTGTTAGGAAATTCTAGAAATGATCCTAATTCACTCCATGTGACTTAAAAACAAAACCAACTTACAACTTTTGGGATTCGTGGTAAAGTTAACAATTATTTGTCTTTTAAGAAGGGAATAGATAACACATAACTCATTTCCTCCCATCTTTACTAGATAGAAGAGTGATGATAGGAGATGCAGACTCAAAGAGAGAAATATAAGGAAAAAAACAAGTCATGTGAAAGTACCTCTGGGAGTCTTTTCCGGAATACAACATCCAACCTGGCATCAAGGGTGTTCTCAAACACAATCTTTCCATCTCGAGAAGCCAATACTACACCTCCAGTGCTGAATGAGCCAAAGAAGTTTTGCAAAAAATACAAGAAAAAATGAGCAATAGTTTTCATTGACATTCTTAAAAGGCAACTTGAGATGGCTGCCCAACAAATACCAATGGAAAAAGAAAGAGGGCCACCAATCACCACCAAGTACATGAAAACTACTGTAATACTAATAGAAATCAATAGTTTTTTATTTTTGTTGTTATCAGTAACCATTCATAAGGCAATAGCATAACCTAATAGTTCTGTTTTTTCTATGTGACCATAAGGCATAATCATTAGTTGACCAGAAAGAAGGATTTAAACCAGGAGAATTCATATAATATGCATGATAGAATGGAGAATACCAGGAAGGACCATGGGCATTGTGGTGGCTAGGAGCAGGTGGAAGATAGACATGATTGTCGACAATAATCTCTGGTGGATGAACTTTTGCTTTGTTCGCATATTCTTGTGCTGCTGAGTTTACCACAGACTCAATCAAATGTAGGTCATCTTTACGACAACGCAATAAGACAGCTGGCTCTTTCAGTCGGAGCAAACTCTACAACAAAATCATTATCTTTACCGTAAGGGGCAAAACCCAGATGTTATAAGTACTCATAGTCCTACTCCTCCATATCCAGGATATTCTATACCCACTACTTCTTCCATAAGAAATACAAAACATCTAGGGGACTAGAAACTTTATGGGCATTCCCCCCATAAAAATATGAACATTTGGCAGCAATTTGAAAAAGAGCTGCATTTCGAAATACAGTAATCAACCAAGACAGAAAAGCCAAGCCATCATCACAGGTTAAAGGAACGTTGCTTCAAAATCTCCCATACATTAATATTATGCCACAGCTATACACTTTCAAAATACAATTAATAACAATTTTGATACACCAAACACTTAATATGTCTCCTAAATTCTCTAATCCACTCTCACTATCAAAAAACTAAAGTAACCCTTTGAAAGTTTACAACCATAGAGGATGAGACTCAAAGGTATTATTAATTTAGGAGTGTAAATAATAAACTACTGAAAAACCCAAAAATAAATCATAACGACATAGATAGAAGCACGCGTTAAAAAAACATAGATAGAAGCACAAAATATAATGTTTCTCACAAAGGGAGAAAGAAATTTTTTGCGGATGCTAATATATTAATTCAATGAGACTGTAAATTAAAATTTGAGTACATTAGTTGGAATTGTCTCACCTGAACTATGAGGTCATGTAATAGCGTTTTGTACGCATGGTGATCTCGGCTCACATTTAAAAGTTCTTTCGATGCTGCCTCTTTCATGGAATTAATAACATCATCTTGAGCTTGAAGAACTTTTATCCGAGAAGCATTGAGCTGCATCGAGTACTCGCTGTTACAAAGAAAACAATCTAAAAAGTTAATAATTTTCTCTAAAAGTACTTTCCATAACTCACATCAAGGGACCAGGAGTTGATTATTTTAAGCTCTGAAATAATATCTCCAACTCCAACAAACAATATTAGGTCATTATTATCAATTTAAAGATCAGTTATTCACATCATCCCTATCTTAACCAAATTTCTAAATTTCAAAAGCTCATTGGCGATTTCATGAATTCTAGATCACTCTCAAAACCATTCCAAATGCAGATAAGCATAACAAGCTCGAATGCTGCATTTCAAAATGATCTAGTATCTGTCCAATTAGACTATAATCACAAACCTTTTCACACTGCTAAATGGTGTATAAGTGTAAAATTTTATAAAATCAAGTGCGTAAGCCAATTAATTACATTTTCTTACGAACATCAACTTGCTTCTCCTTCTTTTCATACTCCTGTCTGATCTTCTTCTTCTCTGCTTCAACCAGCTGCAACTTCTCAATGTTGAACTCCTTCAAGAAACACAAAACAAATCACCATCAATTCTATGCTACGCCTGTGTCTATCCAAACACACAATTAATATGCATACTCACAAACAGACAAGAAATCACTACTAATTACATCGACATGATTACATGAGCAAAGCACAATTTGCACAAAATAATAGGTCATGTATGAACAAACGACCATTAGGATTCTTCCATCTACACGACATATATAATGGACGATTGAGCATATGCTGTACATTGATAGATAAAATAAATGCAAATTGAAAGAAAATAACCGCACTTCTTCAGCAGAGACAGAGATCTCGTTGGCCTTTTCCTCAGCTTCCTGGCGGATAAACCTCACCATCTGCTGGATCTGCTTGGACACATCTGCGTCATTCATTTTCGCTGAGTTTGAAAATTCGTCGAAGAATATCCAATCACAGTTCCGGAGAAGCGGTTTCTCGATCTTGAATGAGAGACTTGCCACCGAGAGAGCAGCGCATCGTATAAGTTTCATTCAAGATAGCAATTCTGTTTTTTTGAGCAATAACCTCTTTGAAAAAACAAACTAATTCGGAAAAATAACTCCACATATTTTTAAGTTTAGGCTGCCTGACTTGCAAAATGACCAAATGACCAAATGACCGCTTTAATCCTCGTGCATAATTAATTAATTCGAAGACCGCAAAAATATCGAGAATGTTTTTTTTAAACTAAAAAATGGAGTTTATTTAAGAGTATAATACAAATATTAAACAATCAAACGTGCAGTCAAAATTCAATTAATAATACATAGTACGTAAAAGATCATACATAGATTTTAAACGTGTCATATACATTTTCATTTGAAAAAATCAACCTAAAAACTACAGAATTTACAATATATATATACACACACACACGATGTGTTATATATATTGTTGGAGAGAAAAGAAGAAGAGAAGAAAAATCAAAGAAATATTGAAAAGTGAATGAAAGTGTGTGATGTGAAATAGAGTGAGAATTTATCTCACATTGAAAACTCAAGGGATAGAATGTTGGGTTTATAAACTCAACATTCACGCCTTGGGGTTAGCCCCGAGGGGCACCCCTCATTTTGTGTGGAAGAGAGGACCTAGATGGCACATAGTCCTCCCTTCAAGAGCGCCGCCGCGTCCAGCCGGCTCGGCTCAGCTCGGTACGGTACGGTCAAAATATTTATTTTTAGATAAATTTTCTTTGATTTATTTGGAGAGGAAGAAAATATCTTCAAATAGAATCTGTAATTATCTGCAGAAGATAATTAAAATATCTTCATTATCCCATAATATCATCAACAATCTGATTCTAGTTTATCTACACGTTTTGGCTTGCTCTCCAAGCTTTGAACGTTATATATTAGAATAGGGCATCATTAGCTTCATTTTTTTAAAAGAAGAACACAACAATACGAACACAAAAAACATCATGCATATTGAGAGAAATACAAAAGGAGCTCTGTGAGGGTCAGAGTAATAGGTTGCTGTACTCTGGCTTAGATCATTGTATCCTGTAGAGACGATTCGTCGTAGTCTCCAAGCACCCTGTGGAGGACGATTATTGTCTTTAGGACATTACTTTCGAGCAATCCTCGATCTACATCGTATTTTCAGTTTTTAATTTTGCTGTAATCGTTTGTGTTGCAAATATGTTGTAATTGTTTCATATTTCTTTGTAATTGTTTCTGTTACAATTACGTTGTAATCGTTCCTTATTTATTTGTAATCGTTGTTTGATGAAAGCATCTTGTTCTATCTTTACCCACAAAAATCTAAAGACAATATGCATGGAATAATCTGCTAGAATCAAAACTCTGCATGCTGAGAGACCGGAAAAATTCAAAGGGGACGACTTCAAACAATGGCAGCAGAAGCTGCCGCCGTCATGGAAGGATTTCAAGAATTATCTGAAGCACAAACGTAAGGAGCTCAACATGGAGGATCTGATTGTTCCGCTGAGGATAGATGAGGACAAACGGAAAAACAAAAAGAAAGCGATGTGGGCAACCTATGGGATGAAAGCTAATGTGTTAGAAGGAAACAAATCCAATCCACCGGACAAGAAAAGGAAGACATCGACGAGCAACGCTCAAAAAGGTAATTTAGATAAATGCATTAAGGGCAGTTGCTGGGTGTGCGGTAAAGCCAGACACAGGGCAAAGGACTGCCAGTTTAAGAAAAATCAGAACGATTGTAACCAAACTCGTAACAGCGGGAAAATGAACCAAGCAAATATGATAGAGATAGATGATCTCTGTGCAATGATTTCTGAGATTTGTATGGTCACTGATGCCAGGAATGGTGGGTCGACACTGGTGCTACGAAGCACGTGTGCAGTGAGCGAACTATCTTTTCAACTTGTGCTGAGGTTGATAAAGATGAGGTTCTCTATATGGGAAACGCCTCAGAAGCTGCTGTTAAGGGAAAGGGAAAGGTTGTGCTGAAATTCACATCCGGAAAACAACTTACTCTCCTAGACGTCCTGCACGTGCCTGGAATTCGTAGAAATTTAGTTTCAGGATCTCTTTTATGTAAAAGTGGATTTAAGCTTGTATTTGATGCTGGCAAGTTTATTCTGACTAAGGGATGGATGTTTGTTGGGAAAGGTTATAGTTTTGATGGTCTTTTTAAAACTTAATGTGTCTGTTGTAACCCCTGCAATTATTAATAATAATTCTGCTACTTCTTCCGTTTATATTGCTGAACTTTCTAAGATTTGGCATGTTAGATTATGTCATGTTAATTTTCGTTCCTTACAACGCTTGATTAATTTAGAACTTCTACATAGATTTAACCTAGAAAAATGAAATAAATGTGAAATATGTGTAGAATCTAAATTTGCAAGAAAATCATATAAATCTATAGAGAGAACGAATGGCCTACTTGATTTAATACATAGTGATTTATGTGATTTAAAATTAACTCCTAGTAGGGGAGGTAGAAAATATTTTGTTACATTTATTGATGATTTCAATAAATATTGCTATGTATATCTGCTTCATTCAAAAAATGAGACTTTGGATATGTTTAAGCAAGTCTGAAGTTGAAAAATAACTTGGTAAATATATCAAAGTGCTTAGATCTGACCGGGGTGGAGAATATGACTCCACTATGTTGTCTGAATTCTGTGCTCTACATGGAATTGTGCATCAGACTACAGCACCTTACACGCCTCAACAGAATGGGGTGGCTGAGAGGAAAAATAGAACTCTAAAAGATATAGTGAACTGTATGTTGAACAGTTCTAGATTACCCCAAAATTTGTGGGGGGAGGCCTTACTTACATCAAACACCATACTTAACAGGATTCCGCATAAGAAGACCAACAAGTCTCCTTATGAAGAGTAGAAAGGGAAGTTACCTTCCTATAAAATCCTAAAAGTGTGGGGGTGTCTCGCAAAGGTACAAGTATCATTACCAAAGAGAGTAAAGCTTGGACCTAAGATAATAGACTGTGTTTTTATTGGATATGCATCGAACAGTGCTGCATATAGGTTTTTGGTTACTAGGTCAAAAATTTCTAACCTAAGTACCAACTCTATTATGGAGTCTGTCAATGCAGAATTCTTTGAGAATGTGTTTCCTTTTAAGGAATGAAGACACAGTCAAAATGTCAAACGAGGTTTAGAAGAAAGTTTTTCTAGAGCTCAGATTGATGAAGAATCTAAACCTGAGCTTAGAAGAAGTAAAAGAGCTAAAACGAGTACCTCATTTGGCCCAGAGTTTCTAACATACCTGATGGAGGCCGAGCCTCAAACCTATAAGGAGGCAATGTCGAATCCTGAGGCTCCTTTTTGGAAGGAAGCAGTCGATAATGAGATAGATTCCATAATGTAAAATAATACATGGATGTTGGTTGATCTTCCTCCTAGTAATAAACCAATAGGCTGTAAATAGATCTTCAAAAGAAAGCTGAGAGCTGATGGTACTATTAAAAAGTACAAAGCTCGGTTGGTAGCTAAAGGATACCGACAGAAGGAAGGTATAGACTTTTTCGATACCTATTCTTTAGTGACGAGAATCACATCTATAAGGATGCTGATTGCACTAGCAGCTTTGCATACTTTGGAAATTCATCAAATGGATATAAATATTACTTTTTTAAATGGAGAATTGGACAAAGAAATCTATATGGAACAACCTAAAGGGTTCGTGGTTAAAGGCCAAAACTAAAGGTTTGTAAACTTGTTAAATCATTTTATGGATTAAAACAAGCACCGAAGCAATGGCACGAGAAGTTTGATCATACAATGTTATCTGATGGATTCAAGATAAATGAGTGTGATAAATGTGTCTACATTAAATGTACTAATGATCAGTTTGTCATAGTATGCTTGTATATAGATGACATGCTTATAGTGTGATCAAACAAGGATATAATATCCTCTACCAAGAGGATGTTGAATTCTAAATTTGACATGAAAGACTTAGGTCAAGTAGATGTCATTCTTGAAATTTAAGTAAAGAGAACTGAAAATGAATATATCCTTACCCAATCTCACTATGTAGAAAAGATTTTGAAAAGGTTTGGGCAATATGAAAGCAAACCTATTGTAACTCATTTCGACCCAAATTGTAAGTGAAGGAAGAATAATGGAGTTGGGGTATCTCAATTAGAGTACTCACAAATAATTGGAAGTTTAATGTATATCATGAATTGTACAAGGCCTGATATAGCTTATTCAGTTGGAAGGCTGGCAAGATATACGAGTAATCCTGGACATGATCACTAGAGTGCATTGATGAGAGTACTAAGGTACTTAAAAGTTCACAATGAACTACAGACTGCATTACTCAACCTATCCACCGATGATAGAAGGATTTAGTGATGTTAACTAGATATCAGACAATTTATACACTAAATCTACTAGTGGATATGTGTTTACCCTAGGTGGTGGAGCTATCTCGTGGATGTCTACTAAGCAGACCTGTATAGCTCGTTCACCTATGGAATCAGAATTCATAGCATTGGACAAGGCTTGTGAAAAAGCAGAATGGCTCAGAAATTTTCTGGAAGATATTTTGGTGTGGCCAAAACTAGTGTCAGCTATATGTGTCCACTGTGATAATATGGCTACAACCTTTAGAGTGAAAAATAATGTGTATAATAGTAAGTCTAGACATATTAGACGAAGACATAATATCATTAAACAGTTATTATCCAATGTGGTGATTTCCTTAGACTTTATAAGGTCAAAGGAGAATCTTGCTGATCCTCTGACAAAAGGATTGTCAAGGGAACTAATAAAACAAATATCAAGGGGAATGGGGCTAAAGCCTATTCAATGAATCATTCAGGTGGTAACCTAACCTAGTTGACTGGAGATCATAAGATCTAGGTTCAATAGGCAAACTGGCAGAGATGATTCAAACTGAAACACTGAGAAATCTATGGTTTCTTCCTGTTCCTATGATATGAAGTTAGTGTGTTGTCTGTTGACGTAAAAGGGTATACATAAGTATTTAATGACATTGATGTTCTTCCTGTTCCTATTTAATGACTTCTATATGAGAGTAGAAGTGGGGTCACTTCTATGAAAGGTCTGAATGCCTTAACCTCTCTAAAGCTCTTATGAAAGCGGGATATGTTCAGGACCAAAATGAACAAAATCGTATGAACTCAGATGTATTAAGATGAGATATGTGTGAAATTTGTTGTCTCGGTTTATCTCAGAGGAAGTTCAGTTCAAGAACGTAGTTCACTGTTCTTCAGAATAAATAGGATGAATTCTCACTACGGAAGGTTTAAGTCCAAAAGACACCTCTCTTGATGCATATCTCATCTGCTCTCTCTCATGTTGTTGTCTAGTTATGAAACATTTCATTCATGTGGGGGATTGTTGGAGAGAAAAGAAGAAGAGAAGAAAAATCAAAGAAAGATTGAAAAGTGAATGAAATTGTGTGATGTGAAATAGAGTGGGAATTTCTCCCACATTGAAAACTCAATGATAGAATGTTAGGTTTATAAACTCAACATTCATGCCTTGGGGTTAGCCCCAAGGGACACCCCATATTTTGTGGGGAAGAGAGAACCTAGATGGCACATGGTCCTCCCTTCACACGCGCGCGCCGTCGCCGTCTGTCCGGCTCGGCTCGGCTCGGTACGGTCAAAAGATTTATTTTTAGATAAATTTTCTTTGATTTATTTGGAGAAAAAGAAAATATCTCCAAACAGAATCTGTAATTATCTGCAAAAGATAATTAAAATATCTCCATTATCCCACAAAATCTCTCCCATTATCCCATAATATCATCAACAATCTGATTCTAGTTTATCTACATGTTTGGCTTGCTCTCCAAGCTTTGAACGTTATATATTAGAATAGGGCATCATTAGCTTCATTTTTTTAAAAGAAGAACACAACAAAAAGCATCCTGCATATTGAGAGAAATACAAAAGGAGTTCTGTGAGGGTCAGAGTAATATGTTGTCGTACTCTGGTTAAGATCGTTGTATCCTGCATAGACGATTCGTCGTACTCTCCAAGCACCCTGTGGAGGACGATTATTGTCTTTAGGACATTGCTTTCGAGCAATCCCTCGATCTACATTGTATTTTTAATTTTCAATTTTGCTGTAATCGTTTGTGTTGCAAATACGTTGTAATTGTTCCATATTTCTTTGTAATCGTTTCTGTTACAATTACGTTGTAATCGTTCCTTATTTCTTTGTAATCGTTGGTTAATGAAAGTATCTTATTCCCTCTCTACCCACAACATATATGTGTATATATACATATATGTATGTTTATACATTGTTATTTCCATCATCTAACACACATTTTAGAAAGTATAAATTCGAAATAAAAAGTAGTGGATATTTGAACACACATTCTAAAAAGTGTAAAATAAAAAGTAGTGGATATTATGGTTGAGGTAACCCAAAACATTGTAACACTTAAAATAAATTTCATGACAAGTTTTTCTCTCGAGGTGAGAAGATAACTGTTTTCTCTCTAGGTGAGAGTGTCGTCCCACCTTGTTGGTTTCATTTTCTGGTTCTCTCTGTTTCGCTGGTTTTATACGCTGGCTTCAATGGAGGAAGTGGAAACCTTGTGTGACTCGCTCTCCTTAACGAAGGAAGAGGAGGAAGTCCTGGAAGTCGAGGACCCAAGCTAGTTAGTAACATTAACCCTAATGTATGTATTTTTCTTAAGCTTCAGACGAGGGAAAATTTGAAAAAAAAACAGCGATGAAATGGACTATGTTGGCATTATAGAATCCAGGGAGAGGGTCGTATATTAAAGAAGTTGGTGAAGAGCTTTTCGTCGTCCAGTTTAAATACCCTTTTGATAAAAGAAGGGTGCTAGCCAATGAACCTTAGCACTTTGATAGGGCGTTGGTGTTGATGGGAGGCCTAGATGGTTTCGCCCAACCTTCAGAAGTGGTGCTGTCCAGATTCTGTGTGTGTCTAGGTCCAGATTCTGAACTTACCTTCTCTTGTATGACCCAAGAAATAGGAGAGTTGATTGGAAAGGTTATGGATGTAGACGAACACCCTGAGGGGGGTGTTGGGGGATGTTCCTCCATGTTAGAGTTAAGTTGCATGTTGATAAACCCCTAAGAAGGGGGATGAAACTTTGGGTGTTTAAAGGGAAAGATCCGATTTGGGTAGATTTTCAGTATGATAGGCTGCCCGATTTCTGTTACAAGTGTGGGTGCCTCACCCACCCCGTGAAGGAGTGTTATGTAGAAGATGATGACCCAATCCCTTGGGGAGGATTTTATAGTATGGGGCATGGCTTCGTGCTGGGGACAGTAAAGAAGAATCCCGTCGGCACCACAACAAAAAATCTGTGGAGGAGGCTTCAGACGGAGAGGGAAAAGGGACGTCGGAGAACCATCTGAACTATATTGCAGAAGGGGTTTCCGGTTGCAAGGAGGAGGGGTCTGGTATTGGTCGGGGGAAATCAGACAAGAAAACCATGCAGGGTCTGTCCAAGGGGAAGATGGCACAGATAGTGACAAATTACGGCCAGATGGGAAAGGGAGGTATGTCAGATGTGGAGAATGATGTTTGGACAGGGGATAATTGAGTCGTGTCTCCCGGCTATTGGTCCAGGTGGGAAGGGAAAGCTCTCTTCAGCTCGCGAGCCCATCAAGAAGGATACCGAGGTACTAAGGAAAGCTGGAGACCTCACGGTCCCGAGCATGTTATACAATGCTAATGTATACAGAGCGTAGGCTTGCTTTGAGCACTCTAATTTCTTCAAAGTAATAGTACCAGAGGCACGACCCGGCCAGTTAAGGCCAGGAGCGCATCGCCGGTCGAAGGGACGAGCCAACCGGTGCACACCATAGGCGGACCGATTGACCCAACCCAAGGTCCAACTACGAGCTTTTTAACTGTAACAACTTAAATATACGCTATTGGAGCTAGAATTACCGCGGCTGCTGGCACCATACTTACCCTCCAATGGATCCTCGTTAAGGGATTTAGATTGTACCCATTCCAATTACCAGACTCTAAGAGCCCGGTATTGTTATTTATTGTCACTACCTCCTCGTGTCAGGATTGGGTAATATGCGCGTCTGCTGCCTTCCTTGGATGTGGTAGCCGTTTCTCAGGCTCCCTCTCCGGAATCGAACCCTAATTCTTCGTCACCCGTCACCACCATAGTAGGCCACTATTCTACCATCGAAAGTTGATAGGGAAGAAATTTGAATGATGCGTCGCCGGCACGATGTTAAGCTTCATGACCAAGAGGCATATTCGAAGCCCAGATATCTGACTACACAAAGTGGGCTAACTTGAGGAGGCACAGAGGACTGAGAGGCCTAGGTTAAAAGGATAATACTAGCGGAATGCATGCTTCTTCTTCCAAACTTGCTTCCAAAAGAAAGTAAGATGCCTCCTAGCACGAACCAGGAGAGTGAAGGTAGGAGTTTTTTCCCCTACGATGATCCATCCCACACAACGGGTGCCCAGGAGTGTACCCGTTGAGCGCCATGAATCTTTTATGCTGGAATGCTCGGGGTCTGGAAAAACCTCGAGCATCCCGAGACTTGCACCAGATGGGCTTATTTAAGGAGACTTTAGATGATTGCGGCTTGAGAGACCTGGACTACAAAGGACCCATGTTTACTTGGGTCAACAAAAGATTTGAAGGAGGCCTCATTCAGGAAAGGTTGGACCGTGCTCTTTGTTCGGATAGATGGAAGGAGGCCTTTCCGTGGGCCTAGGTAAAAATGTTGGACTTATTCTCTTCAAATCATAAAATGCTTTTAGCCCACTTGCAACCCTTACGAAGTTCAACCTTGAACAAGACTTTGGGCCGTAGATTCCACTTTGAAGCTATCTGGACCTAGGAGGAAGATTGTCAGAAGGTGATTGCTAAAGCTTGGGCCCCCTTGGATGAGGGCTCATTGAATGATAGAATTCTCTAAAATATTGAGAAGTGCTCTATTGCTCTCAAAAGTTGGGGCTCCGAGAGGTTTGAGCCAATTCCAAAAAGCTTAATCGGGTCAGAAAGGAGAGGGACTCCATCTTGGAGAATAACTAAAGCTTCATTGATTGGGAGGAGCTTTAACGCCTCCAATCAGAGACTAATTCCCTAGAAAATCAGGAGGAGCTTTGGTGGAAGCAGAGGTCCCGCATGGATTGGTTGAAAGAGGGAGACAAGAACCCAAAATTCTTCCACTCAAGGGCATCTAAATGTCACCAGAAAAACCAGATTTTGATAGTTCAAGATGAGGCAGAAGGCTGGCAGGAGTCTCTCAACGATATTGGTAATGTTATTTTCTGATATTTCAATGATTTGTTTACCTCCTCTTCTCATATTCAATCTGATGTAGATGATGTGGTAAACTGTGTTTCTAATAGATTGTCTGAAAATTTTAATTATTTGTTGGCTCAACCTTTCTCTCCGAAAGAGGTTAAGTTTACTTTGATGGGTATGCACCTTCTCGAGAGTCCAGGGCAGACAGTTTTCAGGCCATGTTTTACTAGAAATTCTGGAATACTATAGGTCTAGAGGTCACAAAGGTGTGCCTGGACTGTCTGAATGGCAAGGAGGATATTAAGAAAGTGAACAACACCTTGATTGTGTTGATTCTGAAGGTTACTGATCCAAAAAAAGTTGCTGATAATTGGTCGATTAGCTTATGCAATGCCATCTACAAAATCATTGCTAAGACCATGACGAACAAATTAAAAGAGGCTCTCCCCACCATTATTTCAGATTCGCAGACTACTTTTGTCAAGGGGAGACTTATTATGGATAATATCATGATTGCATTCGAGATGATTCACACTATTAATAGGAAGTAGACAGGTAAAAATGGTTCTTGTGCCATCAATCTTGACACGAACAAAGCTCATGACAGAGTCAAATGGTCTTTTATGACTAGTATGATGAGGGTGTTGGGTTTTAGTGATCAGTCGGTCTCCTTGGTTTATAGCTGCATCTCCTCAATGTCATTTTCCTTCAAGGTTAACGGCTTCGACCTTTGGATGTCTCACTCTTAGAAAGTGCTTCGACAGGCGGATCCCCTATCTCCATATTTGTTCTTACTTTATGTAGAAGGCTTGTCTGCTCTTATCTCAGAGGCCTATAAGAAAGGGGCCTTGGTCAGCCTGTCGATAGGCCGTCATTGCCCTACTATTTCCCATTTGTTATTTGTAGACGATAGATTACTATTTTACAGAGCTTCTATTAAGGAGTGTAACACCCTCAAGTCAATCCTTCTGAAGTATGAGAAAGCCTCGATCTAGAGTGTTCATTTTAACAAATCGGTTATATCTTTCTTTCTAAATGTTGCTCCTGAAGGTTGGTCCTTCTTGTTCACAGGTGCTTCAGATGAGGGTTACTCAGTGTCATGAGAAATATTTGGGGCTGCCCTCTATGTCTGGGCACAATAGGCATGCTCTTTTTTACTCCATCCTCTTTAAGGCCAGAAGTCTTTTTTCTCAATGGCGTGAGAAGCAATTCTCAGTATGGGTAAGGAGGTTCTTTTGAAATTTGTAATCCAAGCTCTTCAAACCTATGCTATGAACGTTTTCAGGCTCCCTATCTCCCTTGGCAAGGATCTTAGCTCTCTTATGGCCCAGTTTTGGTGGGGTTCCTCGGATCACAATCGCAAAATGCATTGGGCTTGGAGGAAGCTTTGTGAGCTGAAAGCGGCTGGTGAGAGGTGTTCCGAGATCTTGAGGTGATCAACCAAGCCCTCTTAGCTAAGCAATGGTGGAGGATCTTACAATATCATGAGTCCTTAGTGGCTAGGGTCCTAAAAGCTAAGTACTTCCCTCACTTTAATTTCTTTGAGGCAGGTTGTAATAAATCTAGTTCGCTCATCTGGAGAAGTGTGGTTTGGGGATGTGACCTACTTTGTAAGGGCATTCGGTGGAAGGTTGGGAATGGGCACAATATTCGAGTGCTCTCGGACCCTTGGCTGTTGGGGCCTACCTCATTTATTCCCATCTTTGGGGTTCTGCCAGTCCTAACCTTAAAGTGACCGACTTGCTATCCTTTAGGAGATGGGATAGAAAAGACCTCCTCAGGCATTTGGGCCATGATGATTCGGCTATGGCCCTTTCCATCCCGGTTATGGCCTCTAAAGCAGAGGATAAATTGGTGTGGCATTTCGAGAACCTAGGGCATTATTCGGTCATGAGTGGGTACCATCTCAGTTTGTTCTCTATCAAATTTTATAGCTCTTCGAGTCATTTAAGTGTGGAGTGGTGGTGGAAAAGGCTTTGGATCCTCCATCTCCGAAACAAAGTCAAAATTTTCATGTGGAAAGCTTCCCTGGACATTCTCCCCATGGGTTTTAATGTGTTTCACAGAAAAGTCTGTCTGACTGATTGGTGCAAGATCTATGGCAGGTCAGACTCTACTATAATAGTCTTCTCCTTTGTCCCCTTATTGGTCTGGTTTGGAATAAAAAGGTCAGGTTTTGTCTTTGCCCAAAGCCTGTTCTAAATAGACCTTTCTGGATCTGATGGAGGTTTGCCTCAAGGTTCTTGACTCCCCTTCTCTGAGCAGGTTAGTGCGCCTTAAGCTCACTGTTGATGGAGTGGTCTTTTCTTGAAATCAGTCAGCTGGTGGTGGGATAGTTAGGGACTTTTTGGGCAAGTGTGTTTGTGCTTTTTCTAAGAGTTTTGATGATACCTTTTCTCCCTTGGTTATTGAGGCGCTGAGCTTATTGGAGGGCCTTCAAATGGATGTGGTCAGAGCTGTGGAGGTCAACTGGGTTGAATCTGATTTGTTACGCCTGATCAATGCTTTGAGTCGTTAATCTTTACCGATCTTGGTCCTATTGTCTCTCGCTGTAAGACCTTTTTGGTTGAGTTGAATTGCTCTAGGTGGTCTCACATCCCCCGTTCGTGCAATGAGGTGACCTATAGGCTCGCTCGCCATGGCTTGTCTATGTCTGATTTCCTTGTTTGGTCTATTGTATGCATTCTGTTGTTTCGGATATCATCTTTGAGGAGTCCTCTTGATTTTCTGCCAGTTTAAACAAAAGTGTAACTCTAAATCGACCAAGTTATAAGTTAAGTTTCAATTGACTAAATGATGCGTCAATCATACATAGATTGATGTTTTCTCACTCATTAAAATGATTTTTCACATGAATTTATGAATAATTTACACATCACTTAATCAATTAAAATTTGATCTATAACATGATTATTTTCTAAAAGTACCTCGAGCATAATATTCAATATTCAATCCATAATCAAGTATTTCAAAACACAAATAAAATAAAACAAAAATCAAAATATAAAATATTGTGTTTTTGTTAAAGGTAGATATATTCGACTAAAGAAAATGCATCAGTAGGAGGGGTGGGGTATATCCTTGGTATACAAAAGTAACTAAGTAACAAAATAAGGAAAGATCAGTTGAAGACCCTCACACAAAAATGTTGTCAGCTAACCCCGAACTATTTTGGAGTCTAAGAATGACATCAGATCTCTCCACTGTTTTGGAGAACCAAATCTTTTCCCCAACTGTTTTTACAACGCATACCTAACTGTTTTTACAATGCAGAGGAAAATGGTATCACTACCTCCAAGAGAACTCTCAAAATATCTACTATTTCTTTCCATTCATATTTAATCAATGAATATTATGAATGTGAGCTTCAATATAGTCGAATCTAAAGCATTTCTTCTTAGTGAGATGGAGAAGCTGTAGTGAGTTGACTTTCAACCAGAAAATGTAGCATTCCACTTCGATATGTTATCCAAGGTTGCTAGCTTGTTCCTCATAGCTAGCCGATAAATGAAACTGCATTTCGGTATAAAGCAAGTGAACGATACTAGTTTAACCCAAGGTAGAGGAGCCATCAATGGCAACAAAAGCAGCAAAAGCATTAGCTTCTGTAAACCATAATAGTTAATTCTGTGTCATTGATCATTTCACTTTGTTAGTAAGATAGAGCTTTTCATCGATATTCTGATATTCTATTTCAAAATAATATTTCAGACACATTAAATAATAAGATAAGATTTAATTAAATTAAATTTGTATAAAAAACTGTCCATTGACTATAAATACATAACACATAATTTTATTTGAAAGACAACAAAAAATTAGTGTTTTTAACGTCATATAAATTTATTATATTAAAGGACATTGATATATAACATTATACATTTCAAAAGATTCAACCAATTTTATATTAAAATAGAAGAAAATAACAAAATAAGTTTTTCCAAGATCTTTTATATTAAAGTTTGTAACGACAAACCATGTTTGGTCTCGTTGTAGAGTCAACACTATTACTTGCATGCATGATATCATCCAATAAAGCATAAGAAAGATGAATTAGTTCCCACTAACCTTCATGTATATGCATTGACCAAACATGTTCTCTATAAAACGAAACGATTGAAGAATAATGTTTTCATTTCATTACTAAAAGGATTTACAATGTTACATATTTATAGATATGTATGCTATGACAGAAAAAGTAAAATATCATAAAATTTTATATCAACCAATTTAGTCAAATTCTCTGATGCTATACATAGGGAAAAAAATAAGACTAGAACAAACGTATTAATATCGAATGTCTTCCTTAATTAGGAAGTTTTTTTCTATCTAAAGAACTAGATCTTCAATGCTCCCCTCAAGTTTGATGGTGTATATATATATTTTTTCATTCCAAAGCTTGCTCAGCATGGTATGAAATGGTTGACTAGATTGTCCTTTAGCCAGTATATGCTAATTGACTATTGAGAACGATATAAAAGATGTGAACTAGCTCACTGTCTACCTTCTCTTTGATGAAATGTAGATCAACCTCAACATGCTTGGTGTGATTATGTTGCACTGGATTATGGGCAACATTGATTGATGACGTTTTGTCGTAATGTAATCTCATCGGTCTTTATCACATTATTCTTGTTCGGAAAGATGAATATTCCATTCTTTTTCTTCTACTTACATTATACAATTGAGAGATATAAATAGGGCCAAAGCAGTATACAAAATGAAAAAAATGAAAGAATAAATTACACCCTAACAAATCTCTTATAATTATTCCTAATTATTAATTCACCAAAAAGATCAAATCTTTTATATTAGGCAGCAACTTCTAACACTTCCCCTTAAACTGGTTCGAAGGTATTTTTAGATTCCCAGCTTGTTTATAATTCTCTTAAAGGTTGAACTTAAACTATTTTTCTAAAAATATTTGCAAGTTGGTGACTGGTTCAGACAAACAAACTGCATATATGTCAATTGTCAATCTTTTCTTTGATGAAGTGTATGTCTAATATGTTTAGTTGTCACAATACAACTTCATGAGATTTTCAATTTTTGTGCTTAATTCCGTCAATATAGTTTTGATCCAAAATAGTTCACAAATACCTAGAGTCATTGCTCTAAACTTAGCTTATACACTAGATCTAGCGACCTTGGTTGTTTTTGCTTCTCCAAGTGACTAAATTTCCTTCCACAAATGTGCAATACCTATCGTCGATCTTGTATCTGTAATCAATCTTGCCCAGTCTGAATCTGTGTAGGCTTCGACTTTAAGATATCCATTTTTGGAGAATAACAGTCCATTTCTAGGGGTTGCCTTTAAGAATCACAAATTTTTGTGCATGTTATCCATATGGCACTCATGAGGTACATGCATGTACTGACTCATTATTTTTATTGCATAAGCAATAACTGGTCTTATGTGAGATAAGTATATGAGTTTCCTACCAATCTCTGGCATCTCCCTTTTGTTAGTGGGAATGTGTTTGAACATAATTGGTGGTTTGGTTCAATTAGAAAATCAATTGGCTTACATCCCAACATTCATGTTTCTTTTAGCAATCAAGGATATGCTTTCTTTGAGATACAAAGATTCCTTTCTTAGATCTAGCAATTTCAATACCAAGAGAGTATCATAGACATCTTAATCCTTTAATTTCAAATTTTCTTGCCAACAAACCTTTCAGTTTTTGCATTTCCTCTAATTTGTTCCGTGTAACGTCATCAACATATACAATGAGAGCAGTTAACATTCCATTAGATGAATGCTTGTTTGGGGTGTTCTCAAAACAAGAAGGCACATATCTATGTACACATCTTTGAAATTGCCATGTAAAAATGCATTCTTTACATCAATTGTCGTAAAGGCCAGTCTAGATTTGCTGCTAAAGTCAAGAAGATTCTGATCGTATTCATCTTAGTTATTGGTGCAAATGTCTCATGATAGTTTAACTCATAGGTCTGGATATACCCCTTAGCCACCAGTCTGCTTTATATCATTTAATTGATCCATCAACTTTGTATATAATGGTAAAGGCTCATTTACAACCTACAATTTTCTTCTCTTTAGGCAGGTTGACAACATCCCAAGTATCATTCTTATGCAGAACTTTCATCTCTTCAAGGATAACATCCTTCAAATTAGGATCACTAAGAGCCTCATGTACTTCTTTTGGGATATTTTTATTAGATAACTATAAGACAAAAGAGCTATAACTTCCATTTAGTTTATGGAGTAATTTGAGATTGGATGTTGAGTGCATGTCCTAGTGCATTTTCTAATAGTAATAGGAATAACAAGATCATAATTTAAAGGAGTGTGTATCTCCAAAGTACCTAAATTTGGGAGAGATAATTGGTCTTTATTGAGAGAAATTGGATCTTCAAGACAATTTTTCTTCCTTTTGGAGTATGTTATCAACTTATCACCCTTTTCTAATGAGTGAGATAGAGATTTTTGTGAACTTTATGTATCGGTAGCACCATGTTGTACTTGACTACCACCATTATTTTCCTCTTTTGGAATGAAATTAGGAATATCATGCATGGATGCAAATGGAACAATCCAAAAGTGATATTCCTTTTCTTTTCTCTCCCCTAGAAGATCAGAAGGGGAAAATGAGATTGATCTGAAATAAAATTTACATTTATGGTGATGAATGTCTTGTGAGATGGAGGATGATAACACTTATTACCTTTATGTGTGTTACTATACCCTAAAAAAATGCATTTGAGTGTTGTAGGGTCAAATTTAGACTGACTTTATTATGAATGTGCACCAACTCCACAACCAAATACTTTAAGAAAGAGACCTTAAGAGATTAGTGTTCGGAAAATATTTTCTTAAAGTATCAGTTAGTGTGGTAAAAGACAGAATTTTAGTAGGCAATCAATTTATAAGATGAACAACAATGAGAGTAGCTTCTCCCGAATATATTTTAGGAACATTATTTGAAACATTATTACTCTAGTTGCCTAAAGTATGTGCTTATTTTTTCTCTCAGCTACTTCATTTTATTAAGAAGTATTAAGACAAGATATTTGATGAACAATTCCATTCATAACAAAGTAAGTCCCACGAGTTTGATTTAAAATTCTCCACAGTTATCATACTGAAAAACTTATAGTTAGTTGAAGTAGAGTTTGAATTATTGTGTCAACATTTTTAAAAACATTTGATAGGAGATAAATATGTACTACGACTAAAGTCATCAACAAATGTGATCAATTGTTTAAAACATGTGAGATATGGAATTCTAAAAGGACCAAAAACAACATTATGAATTGACAAAAAATAAATATCTCTTATTATGTGAATGAAACGTTGTTTTGTGACTTTTGACAAGTTTACAACTTTCACATTTAAATTGAGAAAATTCAAAATTAGAACATAGTTTTGGATATAATGTTTTTAAAGACACAAAACTAGGGTGACCATGTCTTAAATGGCATAATCATACTTTCTTTTATTTTTTCTTTACCACTCTCATTAAGGAGGACTCGAGCACATACTTCATTGGCATCCAGATAATATAGACCATCTTTCTCCTTACCAAAACCAATCATCTTCCCTGTCTTTAAGTCCTGAAACACACAACAATCAGGAAAAAAGGTTACTGAGTAATGGGAGATTTGATAATTTTACTGATGAACCAGAGATTGCAGGCAATCTTAGTAACATGTAATACATGAGAAAGTGATAAGGATCATGTGAATGAAATTTTATTTGTACCATTAACATGAGTGAAAGTACCATCTGCTATATTTACTTTCTGAGTGGAACATGGTAAATATGTTTTAAAATCATTAGAATTATTGGTCATCTTGACAGAGGCCCCTGAGTCTATAATCCATGAATCAAAATTTTTTTTAAAGGAATTAAAAGCTACACTAGAGTTACCTATTTGGCGGCAAAAGCATAAGTGGAATTATTTTGTACTCGAGTTCTCGTTGTTCCTTCATGAAGGAAACTCCCCTTAAAGTGATGACGAGCTTGCTTCAGATATGAAAGGAGTGTCTGGACAACTAGTCCAGAATACATCACCTAGCACTTTATTCATCATAATTGTATTATACCTTTTATCCAGCTCTTCCATTCTTCGAAGGAACTCAACTTCACATTTCTAAAGTTTGACTTCATATTCTTTATAACTTAGAGTTGTGTCTCCATTCTTGTTCATAGATTTTAGTTTTAGCTCTTGTTCAGCATAAGCTTCAAGGAAAAATTACATATTTCATCAGTTTTGGAGGGCTATTCTACATAAATGTCCATTTTTTTAAAATTGAAGATGGCTGATGTTTTACACGTGGCTTTGCTTGATAATTTTTAAAGTTTTTCCATTTCTGCCCCTTTATTCCCGAGCTGTGATTTTTCAATTTCATACGTGGGTTTCTATTTTGGGTTTCATTTTACGCGTGAATCTCTCTTTCCCGATACCTTGGCTTCAAAATCGTGGTTCGTACTTTACCGTTGCCATTTGTGGTTTGTTCGTCGTCGTTCGTTGGGGGTGCTCGTCATTCTTTGGCGCTTTTGTTGGAAATAAAGAGTTTCTTTTTGTTGTTGAAATTATTGAGGAACAAGATAATCTAAATAGGGAAAAATCTAATATACATCATCAAACATATCCTGTACCAAATATAGAGTTAATATTACCCTTTGATTTTTCTTGTGGGCTCCACAAGATATGATCCAAAGGTGAAAGTGCATTTATGTATGCTACATATAATGTATATTAGCCTTTCCCCTATTTTGAAGGTGGTCGACAACTGTGTTAGGGTATATTATGGTACATTACAGGTGTGTTTTTTTGGATATTGTCATATGCGATGACATTAAATTAGATACCATACATATCTAATTTATATATGTTACGCACAATCAGTGTAACGATGTTCAATATTCCTAATTACTCTAGTGTTCATAAACAAAAATAAACTAATATTTAAATTAGATATCATAATTTATATACATTACGCATAGTCAATGTAATTGTGTTTAATGTTTCAAATAATTCTGATGTTCATAGACTAAAACAAACTAGTAGTTAAATTTGATACTATACATATCTATTTATATACCTTATTTGTAAACTCTTTTTTTTAATTTAAAAAAACAATAATAAAAGTGCACTGTGCACGTCAGCGCACAATGACTTTTTGTTGTGCACGCAGTGACTAGTCAATGTGCACTGATAGCGTGCACAATGACTACTCATTGTGCACGTAAGTGCACAACATTCAATTTAATTTTTTTTAATTTTGTGTTTTTTAAAGTACCGTGCGCGTGTGCTTTTTAAAATCGCGTGTACTTCTATGATTTTTATTGTGCAAAATAGTAATAATCATTTTTTAGTGGAGACCACGGGTCATACTTGTTAAAAAAATATAACCGATCATTTAATTACATAGATGACTCAAAATGATCATTTATGTAGTTCTCCGAAGCTTCAATGACCGTCTCAATTTAAAATAGGTCTTAATCCATCTTAAGTAGAATAACCCAAAAATTGTAAGAAAACTAATATTATCAAAAAGATCCAACCGATACTAATATAACCCAAAAATTATTCACGGCCTAAAGTAAACTTTAAGAAGAAAATAAAGTGTGAATTTTCCCACAATATTATGAAGCCCAAAAGAAATAGCCCAATTTTGAGTAATAATAAGGCAAAGAGAAAACTGAAAAACTGTATCTTTGAGTAAACTGATATAGAGTACATCCCTCCTCTTTCTCTAGCAAGCAATCATCCTCCCCGTGGCCATGTCCTGTTATAGACAACAATTAGGAGAAAAAATCATCAACAATTCAATTTTTTTTAATAATTTGATGAAAAAATCATAAGTTTATTGTTAGATTGGCAATATATAAAACAAATTTCAAATACAAAGGTTTGGGTTATTTGTCATATGATATGTGATTCCAGAGTCAATGACCCAAGAAATCTTATTGTTTTTTGAGGCATTAAGAGCACATGACTTCTTATAGTTTGAGCTAAAGGGCATGAATAGCCTGTTTATCAGTAATTGATAATAGTGTTCGGAACTTATTGATATGTCCTTTTCTAAATTCACGAAAGTCAAGGTTAATGGTTGTCAAATTCTCTTGAGAGTTCCTCCTTGGATGATGAGAGCGTGTTTGACTAGTTATTGGTCTGTATCATTATTTTCAAACATCACTCCGCTTAAACTCTCCTCTCCTCTTACGATGGCGCGAGATCTTTTTCCAATATCCAGATTTTAACTTGATCAAGTTCATTTTTAAGTCCGGCCAAAATCTCAAGAATTCTTTCTGCTTCAAAGAATTTTTATAAAATGACAACGTCATCAGTACATCATCTCATTTTAACATTCTGATAATAAACCAATCTTAAACACAAACTTCTCAATTTATTGTAATATTTAGTGACTGAAAGATTACTTGCTTTGTCTCTTGTTTTGTATCATGAATCTTGCACTTAATCTCATACACTTATACAACCATATCAACCTCAGAGTATATTTGAGAGACAACTTCTCATATCTCTTTTGACTTAGAGGAAAACTCATACGTCCTTTCTCACCTCTGGTTGAATGGGATTCCAAAACCACTATATTATCATAAAGTCCTCAATATCCCAAGATTTGAAGTTTCGGATCTTCTATCCTAGGCTCTGTCTCCTATCAAGTCGCCTATCTTGCCTTTTCCTTTGATGTATGTCTTGATAGCTTGTGACCACTCTAGCCTCTAGGTAGTTATTGTCATTCAGTTTGAATGAAATCTTAGGTTACTCCATCATTTGGAACTGTACCGGTTGTTTGTGCAAGGATAGGTTGAGACAAGACTTCAAAAAATTCTGACATTTTTTTGTAGAAGCTTAAGATTGTCGAATATTGTGCAGGCTTTTGGTAATGAATTTAAAAAGGATAGGATCTAAAAATTTATATTTTCTTCCCTAAGAATTAAGGTCGATTGCTTTGACAAAAAAAAATTAAGGTTGATCCAAGAAAGAAAAAACAATAGTGTTCCTCGGCAATTAACGTCGAACAGGTAGAAAGAAGTAATAACGGCTAGGATTCTTCAGCAATAAAGCTGATCAGGTAAAAAGAGACCTATAAAGCACATAAAACATTACTAAAACATTACAATATTATAGATCTGTGTACTAGCACATAAGTCACATGAAAGGAAAAAAGAATAAAATCCTATATACATTCATTTAGTCTAATTCTATGATGCTATACATACAAAATACGGCTTAGAAATAATCTCGACAAGGATTTCTAAACAACAATAAATCAAAGGAAACCCAGACAAAAATCTCCAACTGATTCTAAACAACGCTAAATCAAATGATAACCAAGCAATGATTTTGTAATAATATAATCTGAGATTAAACAAATAAATTAGGTTCTAAATTATATGTGATGGGCTCTAATACCATATGCGTGGTTCTAATTATACCATTAATATCCTGGAAACTTATTCCATCGTATAGAATAAGAGAACATCAAGTAGAGTTAGAGAATAAAAATTGTGTAGTTGATTGATCCACTGAAGTGATGATCATTGTGTTATACAACAATGCTAAACTTTCTTACCTAAAACTTCAATTCCTTATGGCTTCTTGTGATGAGACAATAACAATCTCTGTGTACGTCATATATACTATATAGAGTCTAGAGAGATGACCGAACTAACTTTAAATTTCACTGGACTCTTCTATCACAAGTTTTAATAAAACTCATAGCACACACCATTCTGCCCATCTAAATATCTTAGGTCTTTCTACATGATTGGCTACATTATAGAGAGTTAATAAAAAAATAGACAACAAGTTTTATAAAAATCAAATATAACCATATTTTATGGGCCCACCTATCAAAATCACTTCTATTACTATTATACCCTCATGTATAACATTTAATGATGATTTAAAAAAATTGAAAACTCCATTTACTCACCAATCTTCCTCTCTCCTAAAATCTCTATCTCTCTCTCTCGATCTAAACATCTCTCTCTCCAGCATATATATGGCATCTCTCCCTCTCTCTAATATTATTCGGTTACTAATAATTTGGAGAGAGAGATAGAGATAGAGTGAAAAATATATTAAAGAGAAAGATATTATTTTTAGTATATTCAGTTATTATAGAATTTGGAGAGAGATGGGGAGAGAGAGAGAGAGAGAGAAAGAATGCATGATTCGGTTAAATCTACTACACTCGTAGATTTAGTTAGAGATAGAGAGAGATAGAAAGAGAGAGATTTAATGCATATATATATACATAATTAACGAAGATCATTTTAAATATTAGCAGATGATCATGTAGATCATAGGTTATGGAATATGCCCAAAATTCTCAGTAAAGAAATTTATAAATCAACATGGTTTGTTGCATCTTCAAGCCTCAACATCATGTAAAAATAATTGAAAAAATATATGCTCTTGGAAAAAAACATGAAACTTGTCAATTACTTTCCCTAAATGCAATTAAACATCACATTGAATAAATATATAATTTTCTTCACTTTGGTTTAGTTCACATTAGAGTTGAACCACTCGCAAGGAGAGGCCTAATACCTAGTCTTTAATTATACGCAACATGATGTCTCTCCAGCACAATGCCAAACCTGGTATGGCATTAGGAGAAACCTAATATCATGATGTCTTTCCAGCACAATGCAAACAGTCATCAAGATTAACAATAACCAGCCATAACAGGCGGTGAAGAATAATAAATATGCAGATATTAGGGTGGTGGAGAGAGAGAGAAAGAGAGAGGGAGAAAGAGAATGCATGATTCGGTTAAATCTACTACACTTGTAGATTTAGTTAGAGATAGAAATAGAGAGATTTAATGTATATATATATATACACACATAATTAACGAAGATCATTTTAAATATTAGCAGATGATCATGTAGATCATAGGTTATAGAATATACCTAAAATTCTCAGTAAAGAAATTTATAAATCAACATGGTCTGTTGCATCTTCAAACCTCAACATCATGTAAAAATAATTGAAAAAATATATGCTCTTGGAAAAAAACATGAAACTTGTCAATTACTTTCCTTAAATGTAATTAAACATCACATTGAATAAATATATAATTTTCTTCACTTTGGTTAGTTCACATTAGAGTTGAACCACTCCCAAGGAGAGGCCTAATACCTAGTCTTTAATTATACGCAACATGATGTCTCTCCAGCACAATGCCAAACCTGGTATGGCATTAGGAGAAACCTAATATCATGATGTCTTTCTAGCACAATGCAAACAGTCATCAAGATTAACAATAACCAGCCATAACAGGCGGTGAAGAATAATAAATATGCAGATATTAAGGTGGTGGAGAGAGAGAGAAAGAGAGAGGGAGAGAGAGAATGCATGATTCGGTTAAATCTACTACACTCGTAGATTTAGTTAGAGATAGAAAGAGAGAGATTTAATGTATATATATATACATAATTAACGAAGATCATTTTAAATATTAGCAGATGATCATGTAGATCATAGGTTATGGAATATGCCCAAAATTCTCAGTAAAGAAATTTATAAATCAACATGGTTTGTTGCATCTTCAAGCCTCAACATCATGTAAAAATAATTGAAAAAATATATGCTCTTGGAAAAAAACATGAAACTTGTCAATTACTTTCCCTAAATGCAATTAAACATCACATTGAATAAATATATAATTTTCTTCACTTTGGTTTAGTTCACATTAGAGTTGAACCACTCATAAGGAGAGTCCTAATACCCAGTCTTTAATTATACGCAACATGATGTCTCTCCAGCACAATGCCAAACCTGGTAGGGTATTAGGAGAAGCCTAATATCATGATGTCTTTCCAGCACAATGCAAACAGTCATCAAGATTAACAATAACCAGCCATAAAAGACGGTGAAGAATAATAAATATACAGATATTAAATTAAACAGTAAAATATCCTACCAGGTTTGGCTTTGATACCAAAAGAGGCGAAATTACATATATTTTATGTAATTAAAGACTGTGTATTAAAGAAGCAAGAATTCAAACAACAACAAACAATAAAATTGATATTGGAGTAAGATTAAAACTTACAAGTATTGAAGAAATTTATTGGTAACAATTAATTAGTACTCCCGCTCACTAATTAACGTTGAGGAAGAAAGAAGAAAAAGATTACAAAAGAGGAGGAAGAATAATGTTTTCTTTTCAAAACAAGTTTTTCTCTAAAAAATTTTAAGAGTGGAAAACAAGTTCTTCAAAATTAATTTTTTTTTCGACATTGACATTTTGCCAAAGGTAAAATATTTTTCTTTATTTTTCTTCACTAAGATTGATACTGTCATATGAGTTTTGTGAATCTTGGAATGCATTGTAGGCCCATTGTGGTAGGACGTGATCCATTAATTTGTTTTTATCCTTCAATTGTTGAGGAGAGGCATTTGATGATTGCCCTTTTTGGATATTTGGTTTAATTGAGTGATTTGACTCTACAGATTATTCAGAGTCAGAATTGTTATTGTCTTCTAGGAGGAGAAGCATTCTTTAGATTAACTCTTGCTTCAATTTGGATTTTGATTTGATGGTCTTGGATTTTCTCTTTGAAGAGGATTTTGACTCGGGTTTGGATTCTTTGGATGATTTTGAACTAGATGATTTGGCTTGTGTATTTTAGTTAATAGGCTCATTAATTTTTTAACGTGGCCCGAGGGAACGTTTTTCCAATTTTAACTGGGGATGGACACTGGTGAATGGAGGTGGTAATTTTCTGAGTACTAAACTTATCCCACCATTTAACATAATGTTGTCTGGTGATGATTCCATCTTCAATTGAATACTATCATTTTAAGATCCAGAGTATTTTCTATTTATTTAAAAAGTAAAGTAATTAGGGAAAACAAGCCTCAATTTGTGAGGGTTAATATAATTTTACAAATAAATTGAAACTTTATTGTAAATCAATTGGGAATAATTCTAAGACAGGACCATGGATAGACCACCATCTTAAGAACCATTTTGAAAAATTAATTTTAAAATGTTTGTCCAAATTTAAAATCCATGAATGAGAAAAATCACTATTTTGATGCAGAAAAATCATATGTCATGCATCAATATAGTCAAAATAATTATATTATATTTCATTTAAAAGAATTTTAAGCCTTGAAAAATGGGCTTTCCAATCCTCTATGGTTATAATTCTGAGAATATAGAAAGAATGATAAATAATTCTTTCTTTGAAATTTTTAATTGGGCTAATATTAACAGATTTAGTCTCTTAGAGAACGTTCCTATAGAAACTGGGACTTTTGTCCTTATGACCAGGGATAAAATGGAATTCTGAAAGGAAATGAGCTTTTGCTATTTCAGCAGGATCTTTCAAATGAGCGAATGAAGGCTTAATATGAAAAAGATTTTTATTGAGAGTTTTCCTGAAGTAAAGAGTTTTTTTTTTGTATTTTGTAATTGGCTGTTTGTATGATTGGACATTAAAATGTTGGGTAGCTGTGAATGAGTCAAATTAGTTAACAACGACTGATTAGTAGTTGGGTCTAATGGACTCAAGTATTGTTAATAAGATTGGTTAGGAGTAGAAGACTCATATTTAATCTGGGCCTTGCGGGCTAATTATGGAGTCGATGACTCCTCTTTGATTCAAGATTTTAAGGCCTGGAGCCTAGACCTCATCTTGACGTTCTTGCAAGAATTCATGAGTAAGAAAATCATGAATTGAATTATTAATGCCTTGAATAAATTCAATATCAAAATAAAAAATACTAAAAATTGACTGCCACCGAGCAAAAAGTTGTTTGCATGCCATATTTTTAACATTTTTTTCCAAAATATGTTTTGCATATTTTTGTCAAAAATTTTTATTTTCTCCTATAAGGTTTGTAAATTTTTTAAGATTAAGTTAAGAAATTTTTATATTCTTTTGGAAAAGAGTAATAGTAGGTAATCTGCATTGTTCACAGAAATTGTCTAATTCATATTTGATAGTTTTCTTTTCTCTTTTAATTTGTTTATTAATTTTCATGTCTATACACATTCTTAGACCTTCTTCTTGTATTGTAGTGATAATTTTTTCCGTAGGTGAGATTATTGTAGTCTATATTTCCTAGGTCATCATTAAGGACTCTTCTAATTTTGTGGGCAACAAATTGGGTAAACCATTGATGAATTTTTCTTTGCAAAAAGGTTAATTACTATCATCGCTTGTCATTACTTTGGACAAAAATATATTTTATACCAGTCAAAATCACTTAGGTAGGTTACCTAAGATTGGTTAATTGGTCATGGATACGCGAAGTAACATTACTTGACATTCCAATGAAATGTTTAATTATTATGTAGAAGAGGGTATTAATTGCATCAGTCATTATTTCCTGATACTCTCTAATGATTGGGGTTCCTTCAGCATCAATCTTTATTGCAGTAAGGATGATATTTTTGGACTCTTCAGTGAGATGCTTTTCCCACTAGGAATGAAACATTCCTGTGAATCCTGTAACTAAAAGATTAGTTACCTCATTGTGAGGTAAATTGTGTGTAGTAATGTAATTATTGGCTACCATAGTCATGTGCTGTAATTTGTTGAGGACTTCATGTTCTGAAAGTCTATTAATATTCCATTTATATAAATTTTCTGCAGAAATAGAAAATTGATTAATTAGAGAAGATTCAGTAATTTGAATATCTTGAAGAATAAGCTTTTTATGCAATTTCCTTTCCAATTTATTAATTTCTAAATTTTTAAACTTTTCTGCAATATTGTGGATGGTTGAAGATTCATTAGTTGTGGATGATTTATAGGTGGAATCTGACATATGATTTTCTGAATCAGACTACTGTCTTGGTTAATTACCTTAACATAAGTACATGATTCAAGTGATTTATTCTTTAATTCTTGAAGCATCTTATCAATCTTTTAATTGAGGAGAACAATATTCAAAGTGTTTTTTTCTAAAAGATTTATTAACGAGGTTTCTTTCAGAAATTTATTAGGTTTAGGTTAATGAAGATCATCAACTTTATTCTCAAATTTTGTCTAATTATTTTCCTATTGTTATTAAACTTTGATTGGTGTAATTAAGTTGCTCAACAACGTTTTTATTGGGTTCTTCTTTCTTTGAAAATTCAAAAGGAGAAGTAATGATTAAATGCTATCATATAGCTTTGTATCGGCTAAGTTCACGAGTTGGAGATAAGCGGACTCGAACCGCTGACATCCGCCACAGGGTAAACCACCGCCTCTCAGGCCCCCGACTGATTCTACCATAGAGGCCAACGATAGACAATAACTCCCCCCGAACACAGCTTACAACTTTCATCGTACTGTGCTCTCCAAAGAGAAACTCTTCTCAAAATCTCAAAAGGTGCTGAGTTGGAATCCCATTCTAACTAAGGATTCTTGTGGTTCCGGAGGATCCAGCTACAGGAGAACCAGGAACGGAGAGCTTTCCCCCCTTTTTCGCCCGCCTCTTTGGTCTTAAGAATGCTGGTTTTAAGAATGAGTGATTGCCCTTCTCCGACCCTTACTGCCCAACAGGAGAGCGGACAGCTAATGGCAAGTGCAAAAGAAAATCATGTATCGGTCCAGGCAAATCCATTATATGTACAATAAGAAAAAAATCGAAATGTTTTTCATGACCTTATTGACTCGACCAGGAAAAAAAATCTGATGATCAATTCCTAATTTAATCCTAATGAAATCTTAAGGGGTGTGAATTAATGTAAGTAGATTTATTGGATTCATTTGATTTAAGTAGATTCGTTGATTATCTTCATGTTCTATTTCTGTATTTCCCCTTTTGTTGAAGGTCGTTCGAGCTTTTCCTGGGAGTATGGCATGGGTTACTTCAGCGCCGTAGCGCCTGGTACTCGAACATTGGCTCGAGGTATTTTCTCTACCCCTTCTTACCCTGAAAAAACGGGGGCACCTTGCGTCCTTGAACCGATAACCATCTTTCGGCTAACTTAGCCTCCTCCGTTCCTCGGGACCAACAAAATACTAAATAAAAATACTTAATAATAGTCAGAATTATCTTATCCCATTCGGAAGGATATCATCTCATAATTATCTATGACTGTTTATGTCTCTAGCATGACCACTTGATGAAATGTGGAGGGAAGTGGGACAAATGGCCGATACTACTTGGATTCCTCTTTGGATAATAGGTACTGTAACTGGCCTGACAAAGGGTTCGGTCCAATTCGAGTGCCTATTTAGATCCTGTTCATGGATTAACGAAAATGTGCAAAAGCTCTATTTGCCTCTGCCATTCTATGAGTCTCTTCCTTTTTACGTATGGCATCGCCACTCCCTTTGGCAGCATCCACTAATTCGGAACTTAATTTGAAAGCCATATTTCGACCTGAACGTTTTCGGGATGCCCCTAATAACCAACGAATGGCAAGTGCTTTTCCTTGTGTGGATCCTATTTCAGGTGGGGCTGGCTAGCAGACACCACACTAGAGTCTTCCTTGACCCATTTGATCTTAGAAATGAATTTAATATTTTTTCATAAATGTCCTCGATATAATCAAGAAAAAAATATATCAACTATAAATTTTTGCATGAACGCCTTCCATTCAATAAATATGGTTTTTCTTTGATCCATATTGTATGTCTCTCTGAACCTATTGTGTCTATTGAGATTGGTTAGGTCATTCATGTGTTGGTTTAAACCCTACCAATCAAGCTTGTATTCTTGGCTCAGGGGTGTCTGATGAGTGCATTTCACACTCATATTTTTTATAATCTTAACTTTAATTTTATTGGTTCTTTGAGTTTGATTATTTGATTTATGTCTATTTTACTTTTATTTTGTAGGTAAGAGATAATTATGGATCTAGTGTAGCAATTATAATTTTATGTGCTTAATAAGTTTAAACATATTGAATCTTGACAGATATGTGAGATAAATATTTTTGATTCATTGTTATCGATACTTGAGAATATTGATAATTACTTTAAAAAATCGCTATCAATAATTTGATAAACATTGATTGATTAAGTTTTAGAATTTTGAGCATGTTTGGTTTGGTGAAATTAGAATCTCTAGATCTTTTATTTATTCAAATTCAAATAATTTATCTTTTTCAAATCCTTATCGTTTTAGTTTATTTAGAATTTTAGTTTAGTTAAAATCCTAATTTTTTTTTCATTCTCAATTAGAATTAAGTTTGAGTTAATTTCAAATATTAATATCAATCAATCATTTGGACGATACTCTATTTTTATAGAAATTTATTACTTAACGATGATAGTGTACACTTGGACTATAGAATAATCATAACAAATAATCGTAACAAGTTTTTGGCCCGTTGCTGGGGATTGATTTTGTTTATTAATATTGGAGTTAAATAGTCATAATTTTTTTATTTACGATTAATTACTATTTTGAATTTTCAGGGAAAATTTGGAAGTGAAAAATTGACTCAACTAAATTTGAAAATTGAGCGAACATGTCGTCGTAATAGAAAAGTGAGGAGAGAAGCTTCTAAACAACCTAAAGAAATCATGGAAGATGTCAGAAAAAATCCTGAAATTGTAAACAACCAAACTAACTGAGTGATTCGAGACTATGTTGTGCTCGTGGTCAATGAGGATTCTTCCGCCATTCAAGGCCATGTTATTAATGCCAACAATTTTGAGATTGGTTGCTATCATTCAAATGGTGCAAGCAAATCAGTTTACTGATCTACCTAACGATGATCCAAATGTTCACATAGTCACTTTTCTCAAAATTTGTTAGACATTCAAGCACAACAATGTCTCAACTGATGTAATTAGGTCAAGATTATTCCCATTCTCACTATGGGATAAGACTAAGAGTTAGTTGAATTCTTTGTCAATTGGATCGATCACTACTTGGAATGGCCTCTCTGAGAAATTTTTGGCCAAATTCTTTCCACCAACTAAAACAGCCAAAATGAGGAATGAGATCACCACCTTTGCCCAACATGAGATAGAGTCTCTTTATAAAGCTTGAGAGAGGTTTAAAGAGATGTTGCGAGGATGCGCACACCATGGACTCCCTGGATGGCTACAAGTCCAAACTTTCTACAATGGTTTAGGCTATTCAACAAGGACACTAGTGGATGCAGCAGTAGGAGGTGCTTTGATGGGGAAACACATGAGGACGCTTACGCCTTGCTAGAAGAAATGGTTGTAAATGCTTATCAATGGCCAACTAAGCGCAATGTACCAAGAAAGACTCATGGAGTTCATGAAGTTACTCTATCAAAGCAATTTAGCTCTTTCACTGCGGTCTCTAAAACCAACAGATTATACAAGCCCTGTAAGTGTATGCACAAAAATCTAATTTCTGCACTTTAGAGTGATATATAAACAAAAATAGAGGAAAGAAAACATTAAACAAGTTAGCATGAATGTTTCTCAGTTCAATCAAACCATTACAATACTTTCTTGGTTGGCATTTACTGATACAAAGTATACTCTCACAAGATTTAATCTCACAATTTTAAGCTCACAAAGATTATCTCGCTCACTCAAAAACTTTGCAAGGTAAAAAACTCAAAAAAATTTCTAGTGACTTAAGAGATCAAGAAAATATAAAAAGGATAGAAATAATTGAAGTTATTGGTGTGTCTTTTGCCGATGCTTTAGAACAAATGTTGAGCTATGTCAAATTCATGAAGCAAATTCTCTCAAACAAGAAAAAGCTAGAGGAGTATGAGACAGTCACATTTATTGAGGAAAACAGTGCAATCTTGCAGAATAAATTACCCCCGAAACTAAAGGACCCTGAGAGTTTTTCACAAAATATCAATTAAGCTTTGAGTGGATAATTGTGACTTGACCAAATTAGGATGAGAATGTCTCACAGACAGTCTAAGATTAATCTGACTGACCCTAAGGCAGCACATTAATTGTTAGGTTGTTTATCATGGATTAGTAAATATTAAATTTATGTGTTTAATATGCTACATTCATGCATCACGCTTACTTTCTGAATTTTGGATATTTATTTCAATTGTATTGAATTATGTATGTTTTATTTTTCAGTTATTATTATGTCTACCAAAGGCAAGTCTATTATTGTTTTACTTGCGCTTGAAAAATTGAATGGTGATAATTTCCTAAGATGGAAATCAAATTTAAACTTGATGTTAATTTGTGAGAACCACTAATTTATTCTTACCAAGGAATGTCCTCAAGAGCCCGCTGCCAATGCCTATAAGAATGTTAGGGAGGAGTTTGATGCTTGGATTCAATCCAACAACAAAGCGAAGTGCTACATGCTTGTGAGCATGAATGATGTTTTGAGAAACAAGCATGAGAGTATGGAGACTGCCTATGAGATTATGGAATCTCTACAAGCGAAATTTGGATCGCAGTCTGATCAGAGTCGTCATGAGGCTACTAGGAGCTACATGACGACCAAGATAAAGAAAGGTACTTCTGTGCGTGAACATGTTTTGAACATTTTCAACATAAAGCATGAGCCAGAAGTACATGGGGAGACCATTGATGAATGAACTGAAGTCAGCATTATACTTAAATCGCTTACACATGATTTTTCTGCGTTCACCGCCAACTATGTTATGAACAAGTATTCAACATGACTCAATTGTTCAATGAACTATAGAATTTTGAGTCCCTCAATAAGAGTATGACCAAAGAGGGCGAGACAAATATTGCCGGGCAAAAGCCTTCTTCTACTATTGTTAAAAGTAACAAGTGGAAGAAGATCAATAGTAAGGGCAAAAGTAAGAACAAGAAAAGGAAAAAAGCTAAGACATCACCGAAAGCCAAAAAGGAAGATGCTTGATTCGTCAAGGGAGATGGCTAATGGCGATGTTATTATGAGAGTTGTCAATGGTACGCTTGTATCAGTAAAAGTATTGAGAACAATCCGCCTTAATTTTGGAAATAATTATTTTATTTTGAACAATGTTTATTATATTCCTGGATTTTTGAGAAATTTGATTTCTCTTTCTCTTTTGCATGAACGATTATTTATTGTATCTTTAATTAATAATGTGTTTATTATTTCAAAGAATGTATTCAATATTTGCCATGCTAAAGTATTGAACGGATTATATATGCTTAAACCGATAGAACGTACGTTAAATAATTCTGAATTATTTAAAGCAGTGAATCCTGAGGGGTCGTTTGTTTCCGGCTTTCCACGTGATAAAATTCATGGTAAACTTATTTTCTAGCAATTTCTCATGTTTTTTACAAGTATTCTCATTTGCCATGGTAAAATTATTTAGCCTGATAAAATAACAATTCCACATTACTTTTACAAAAATCCACTTTACCAATTAACTTTACCATCTTACAACGCATCAACACTTTACTCAAAGTAACTTTTACTTTCCCAAATCCCCATAAAAATACCATTATTTCTTTCAATTATTCATACTTGATTTTGATATATTATTTTCTTCAAGATCAAAACCTCACAAAAGTGTCGTAAAATATCTCGATCCTAGTGGAGCCAAAACGGTCCTATATCGATTTTTGAGATTTTTTTTTCGTCACATCCGACTCGTCCGTCAACTTATCTCAGGGTCGTCTCGTGAGATTAAGATATGCACGTTGATGAGAATGAATGAAATAAAATATTAAGTTTGAATTAAGGATAGATAAACTCTTTATATATACAAAATATAAAATCTAAATGATTAGAATACATGTTAATGAAATCAAATATTTTTTTGAAATTAAAATTAGTTTCTTCCCTAAAATAAATATCATTCATAAATTATTAATATTTAAAAAATATTAAATTTATAAAGAAGAATATAACTGAGTTGTTTATCACATCACATTTTTTGTGTGGCGGACCAGACCCGTGGGACGAAACCACGAATGGGGGGCTCATCAATCATTTATATATAGTTTTAAATTGTATTTAACCAACAAAAAATACATCATTGTTCTGTTTATTCCTGTGATAGAACTTAAATATTTTACCCGTTCATGCCGAAGCGGAAGGATATTGATAACCATGGTATACATTTCTACTGAAAAAATATATATAAACGAAGGGTGCATATTTGTTGGATATGTTCCAAAGACTAGAGGCGGGTACTTTTATAGTTACAAGGATCAACATATGTTTGTATCGACAAATGTCACCTTCCTTGAACATGACTATATGGAAAACTACAAATCTCAAAACAAAATAGTTCTCGAAGAATTAGCATATGATGATATCAGACCACAATCAACTGATAAACGACAAACCATAGTTCCTATTCAAGAAACCTTGGTCTTATGTCGTAGTGGGAGGGTTGTAAGACAACATATTCGCTCTAAACTAGAGGCACATGTCCTAGTGTCAGACACTGATAAGGACTATCTATTAACCTTTAAAGAGGTGATGGATGATCCTAAAATGGAGAAATGATAGGATGTCATGAACTAGGAAATGGAATTGATGTATTCCAATTCTGTCTGGGAACTTATAGATCCACTTGAAGATGTCAGGTCCATTAGATGTAAATGGATCTTCAAGAAGAAAAGAAGTGCAGATGAGAAAGTATATACTTTCAAGGCACGACTGGTAGTCAAGGGAAATACACAAAGGGAAGGAGTCGATTTTGAAGAGACATTCTCCCCTATTGCCATGATAAAATCCATTTGTATCCTTTTGTCCATTGTTGCTAGTTTAGACTATGAAATATTGTAAATGAACATCAAGACAGCTTTTCTGAATGGCTCTCTTAAAGAATATATATATATATATGATGTAACCAGAAGGGTTCGATCAGAAAGTATGCAAGTAGCTTAAATCTATTTATGGATTAAAGTAAGCATCTAGATCTTGAAATCTTACCTTTGATGAGATTATTAAATCATATGGTTACGAGAAAAATGTTGACGAAACTTGTGTTTATAAATACATCAAAGAAAGATTATAGTTTTTTTAGTTCTTTATGTTGATGATATTCTACTAATTGAGAATGATGTAGGTTTGTCAAATGTTAAGATGTGGTTAGCTGAGAAATTCCAAATGAAAGATTTAGGAGATGCGAGTTATGTTCTATACATCCAAATTCTAAAGGATAGAAATAACAAGCTCTTGGCACTTTTTCAAGCATCTTATATTGATAAGGTGCTGGAGAGATTCTCTATGGAGCGATGTCCTCTCAAAGAGCAATGTCCTAAAACATAAATGAAATTGTCCTCTCCAAGAAAGGTCAACTACCAACCATAAATGAAATTGTCCTCTCAAAGAGCAATGTCCTAAAACACCTCATGAGGAAGAGGATATGAGAAAGGTTCCTTATGCTTCATTTGTTGGTAGTCTCATGTATGTCATGTTGTGTACGAGACCAGACATATGTTATGTAGTGTTAATTGCCAGTCGTTATCAAATTAATCCTAGTTTGGAACATTAGATTGCAATAAAAGACATTTTCAAGTATCTTAGGAGAACAAGAAACTATATGCTTGTTTATTTAGGTGGAGACCTGAATTGCATTGGATATACTGATTGGGAATTAGATAAGGATAGTTAAAAGCCGACGTCTGGATCGTATACCAAGGTTATCTGACTGTTATAGAGATACCGTTGGATCTGAACCTAGCTGATCCATTTATCAAGACACTTCATGTGAAGCCGTTTGAGGTTCATGTGTGAAACATGAGATTGAGAGAGATGTCACATTTACTTTAGGTCAAATGAGAGATTGTTGGGGGTAATGCCCTCAAAATATGTGTTTTGACATATTAATATGAAATTTAATGGAATTACATTTTTCTTATAACTGTTCTTTTAAATTATTGTTGAATAATTTATATAAATATTTGAAAATTCCTTATTCATTAATGAGACTGTGATCTTGTATTAGTACGAGAGGATTAAAATCATAAATAATAAATAAAATTATCAGCAACATATTAAAGTATGAAATCTATAATGAATGGTTGCTAGTACGGTTCACTAAGCATTATGAATGCATGTGATCTAGATCCGGATCATTGATGTAGATAGACATCTTAGTGATTGTACTTAATATATATATATATATATATATGACATGATCGATGTGAATTAATATCTTTATTAACTTATCGTTTGTAAAAAAAAAATTAATACACATCAATTTGATGATCATATGTAGATCAATCTAAATCTTAAGTAGTCATGTACTCCTATACATGTCTACTGGATATTTTGATTCACTCGTTAAGGTTTGTTTGTAAGACATGTTAGTGACTTTTATTTTAGAGATTCAGTGATATGGATGGCTGGGAACATGATCTTACAAGATTTGGAATCCAAGATTTTCTAACGGATCGTATATCGGTTCCCTAAAGTGTTAATTCTGGAACTGATTATAAATTAGCCATTCACTAATGACTTAATGGTACTTAAGGATCAAGAGTTAATTAGAAAGGTAAAATGATAATTTTAACCAGCTCTAATTTATGAACCAATAATTGGAGGACAGAACTACATAAAAGGATTATATCAATGGACTACACAAGAATACTCTATAAATACATTCTATAATCTTTAAGAGTGTAATTTCATATTTATAGTGGAATAATAATGGAACTAATAAATAAGATAATTTAATTAAAGAGTTTAGTAAATAATCTAATTTATTGGAGCTTATGATTATAGGTCCATGGTCTACAAGTCACCTTTGTACTACACAGTCTAGGGTGTGAATATTATAGGCTATGAGAAAATGAATTATATTTCTATGGCAAGTACATAATTATGAGATAATTATGTGTGATTAATTAATTAAAAATTAAATTATTAAATTATTTATATTAATGTTTGGAAATTATATATAAATAATTATGTCGATTAATTTTTTAATTATCAATAAGTGAGACAGTATATCTAATTTGTGAAATTAGAAAATATTAAATTATTATTAGATAATAATTTAAAATTTGAATCAACTAAATCTGTTATTTGTGAACAAACAGATAAGCTAGTTGATAGAGACGATCAGATAAGTTAATTTTGAATTAGTTGATATCTAAATATTTATCTGATTAAAATGAAGATGTGAACTGCGATGAGTCATTGTGAATGGGTAGATAGCATCCATTCAACCATGCTGGAACCAAGATCAAGTCACGTGGGAACGGGAAAAAAGGACCCGAGCCCCGAGGAACCAGTGGAAGAGCGAGAACGGGGGAAGGGAATCTAAAATGATTACCAAGTGACAATTACTGATTAAGTGGCCAAATGACTCAGTCGAAACAAGCTGGCAGCCACCAAATGGACGTGACTGATTGGTCTGAGCCATGAGGAACCACAAAGTGGCTATTACTGATTGGCGGCTAAACGGGTTGAGACGAGACAATTGGAAGTGATAAATAAAGACAAGAAGGGGCCCAGGCCTGGCAAAAGAGATCCCTCATATGGGCAGGACCTTTAGGCATGATGAAGACATCTGAGGTCATGTGGGGGTAATCATTCCCTATTTATCATTATTCTATTACTTGTGTAAACTTTAGGAGTCTACATAAGGCTTGTGTAATAAATGAAATTAACAACACACATTCAATACAACTCAATTATTACTCAGAGCATTTACTATTCTCTCTCATATTTACACATATTAATCCCTTACTATTTTTTCTCATTAACTCCAATCATTGGAAATCAACAATAGTTATTGGTAGAGGAAAAAATTATTTACATTTTGGTGCTTTCATTGAGAGTTGAGAGAAAAACTCAAGATACCCACCCTACGAAACCCTAAACATGCCTAGAACCAGATCTATTATGGCCCTGAATGAGGGCAACAAGACAAAAAACAGGGACGATCATGTAGATCAACTAACCCCACCAACGAAAATGTTGCACACCATACTGAACATGATGCAAGAGATGGAAATGAGGAATACTGAAGCGCTGCATTGCTCATGGCAGAATCTACAAGATCAGATCAACACATTTCAACATGAACTAGCAAAAATGCGAGCAGAAGTCAGTCAAAAGGCGAATAATAATGAACATGAAGCTAGAAGGAAGGCAAGGGGACCACGAGAACAGTAGAAACATACAACGAGAGGAGGAAGTCCAGGCGTAAAATCTCGTGAAGGAGGCTACGGGAGAAGCTCGGCAGTCCCGGGTCATTACCAAGGAGGTGGTGGAAGAACTGTTGGAGTAGAAGATAACGGAAATGAGAAATCTTGGAAGTATGGGAAAAATCGATCTCAAATCTCTTACCTGAAACCTGTTAAGCCCTGAAATCCTAGCGGCACTAGTACCTAAAAGTCCGTTGCCCCCAGATTTAAGTGTTATGAAGGAAAGACAAACCATTTAGACCACCTTCGACATTTCAAACAAGATATGGCCCTTTACATGCATGACGATAAGCTGATGTGCAAAATGTTCTCCACTAGCTTGGACATGATGAATCTGAAATGGTATCACTCCTTGCCAGTGCACTTACAAACTTCGTTGTCAATTCATTCATTTTTAAGGAACAACACTCTACTTATCAGGAGGTCATGGAAGACTCAGAATATCTTCTAACAACCACCACCAAAGAAGGAGAATCTCTACGATAATACACCCATCGCATCAAAGATAAGATGGTGAAGGTAAAAAAATGCGACGATCGGGTCACTAGATTAGCTTTCAGGTGGGGTTTGGACCCAAAGTCACCCTTCTTCGAAGATCTGTTCAAAGTAAAACCCTTGCCCATCGCAAAAATATTTCAATGGACGCATGCCTATGTCACATTGGAAATGAAAAAAAAGAGCCTGCATAGGGTAGCTGAACGAAAGAATGAAGAGTCGTGAAAGCGGGAAAGGAGTGTGAGACCTTAGAGAAGGAAGTATGACAGAGCGGAAAGAGAAGATGGGAACAATGTCAAACAGGAAGGAAAAACCATGTATCGAAGATGGGACTCTGACATAGTGCACTCGAGGGATAAAATCTACACACCGTTGACCATCTTGGTCAACCAAATACTGGAAGCAATCAAAGATAAACCTTGGATGAAAAACCCAGCCCCCCTCACTAAATAGTTGAATTACAAGGACAAATACAAGTACTGCTCCTACCACAGAAGTAGCGGACATTACACGTGGGGCTGTTTCCAGCTTAAGGACTACATTGAACAGCTGATTAAGGATGGGTACCTACGTTAGTTTGTGAAAAGAGAAGAGCATAAACGGTAAGTGGAAAGAGACAATCATGAAGAAGATAAACGAGACAAGGGTAAACAACCCTTCTGCAATGTTGACACGTTTATCTTACTGACCAAATAGGAAGGAACGATGAAAAAAGGAAAATATACTACAAGAGGGCAATGCTGGATATGAATCAACAAAAACCCTCAAGTTTCAGCAGGGATCGGCCACTGGTATTTGATGATTTGGAATTGGAACATAGTGGGCACCACAACGACGCCCTGTCATTACAAGTGGGCAACTGCATGTTGAGGAGAGTCCTGGTAGACGACGAGAGTGTAGTGAGCATCTTGTACCGAGAAACTGTGGAAATATATCTATGGGAGAGAAAAAACTACAGGGAACTTCACAACCATTGATAGGATTCAACGGAGCCATCAGCTACTCGGAATGGATCCTCTCGATGAATGCATACCCCTTTAACTATATGACTGAGTTCATGATCCTAAGCACGCCATCCCCCATACAATGCTATCCTGGGGAGGACCTGGCTCCATAAGATAAAGGCAGTGCCTTCAACTTTCTACCAAGTGCTAAAATACCTCTCGCTAAAAGGAGTGAAGACAATAAGAGATGACCAAGCCGCCATTCGCTTCTCTTCCATGACTAGTCTAGAAACCACTAAGAAGAAAGCTACGGAGAAGGCTAAAGGAAAAAGACCCATAAATTTATAGAAATCATGGAGAATCGGGCAAGATGGCCTGAGGTACGAGGCGGGGAGGAAACGGAGCTCGTGTGCTTGGAAGAAAGAACCCAAAAAACGACGAACATCAACGCCCGTCTCAAGGAAAAAGAAAAGGAAATGTTGCTAAAATTCCTAAGGGAAAATGATGATGTGTTCCCAACTGCCGCGCAAGAGATGCCCGACATTCCAGAAGAAATCATCTGTCACAAATTGAATATAGACCTCACTGTAAAACCAGTAAAACAAAGGAAGAGAAGTTTCATCCCTGAACGGAACCAAGCAATCAAAGAAGAAGTCAAAAAACTCCTGACAGTGGATTTTATCAGGGAAGTGAACTGCCCTGAATGGCTGGCCAATGTGGTGATGGTGTGGAAGAAAAGAAAGAAGTGTAGGATCTGCATAGACTTCGTTGACTTAAATAAGACATGTCCTAAAAGTGATTACCTGCTGCCAAGGATATATCAAATGGTCGATGCCACTTCAGGTCATGAACTTTTCAACTTCATGGACGCTTACTCAAGCTATAATGAGGTGAAAATTTTCCAACATGATCAATAAAAAACCTCCCTCATCACCGAATACAACATCTATTATTACAAAGTCATGCCTTTTGGTTTAAAGAATGTAAGTGCAACTTATCAAAGGCTGGTGAAGAAAACCTTCCGTGAATAGATCAGAAAAAACATGGAAGACTACGTCGATGACATGTTGGTCAAGAGCAAAAAATGGGAAGATCACATTCTGGAACACGAAGAAGCCTTTTCCGTTCTGAGAGGAAACTTCATGAAGTTGAATCCAGAAAATTGCAAGTTTGAAGAAGCCACAAGAAAATTTCTCGGGCACCCAGTGACACAATAGGAATCGAGGTGAATTTAAACCAGGTAAATGCAATCGTAGAAATGAAATCTCTAAGAAACCTGAAGGAAATCCAAGGGTTGACGGGAAGACTAGCCGTTCTGAGTAGGTTCATCTCAAGGTCAATGGAAAGATGTAAACCTTTCTTCGAAAGGTTACAAAAAAACTTGACAAAAGGTTGGAATGAAGAATGCGAAGAAGCCTTAGCAAGGATCAAGGAATACCTAACAACTCCCCCTTACTCTCCAAACCAACTCTTTGTGAGTAACTTCTACTGTATGTCGCCATCTCAGTGGGGGGAGTCAGCACCGTACTCATCAAGGAAGAGGAAAGGAAGCAAAAACCTACTTACTTCATATTAAAAATCCTTGTCGCGGCTAAAACAAGACACAAACGGATGGAAAAGCTGGTACTAGCCATCGTAACTGTCGCACGAAAATTGAGACCTTATTTTCAGGTATATAGCATCAAAGTGCTAACTGATTCACCCATTAAGAGCATTCTACATTCAACAAAGGCAAGCGGGAGGATGGCGAAATAGTCAATCGAGCTGAGCTAGCACAAAATCGGTCACGAACCCAGAACCTCAATAAAAGGACATACGTTAGTGGATTTGTTGTGGACTTCAATAAAGGGGAAGTTGATACAATAAAGGAGTGGGATCGGGATTGGTGATACAAACCCCTTTTGGGGAAACACTGGAGCACTCCATCTCCCTCAGATTTAATGCATCAAACCATGAAGTGAAGTACTAAACATTGATCGCAAGAGTATCCCTGCTACGGGAATACACGGTAACCGTTATAAAGATATTTTGTGATTCCATGCTAATTGCGATACAAGTCATGGGAGAGTACATAGAAAAAGATGAACGAATGATGAATTACTTGCAACGCGCAAAAGATCTCCTAAGTACGCTAAAAAACTATGAGATCCAACAGATCCCGATAGCCGATAACAGGCATACTGATGCACTGGCAAATCTAGGATCATCATTATGATTCCCATATAAAAGGAACGCCCCCGTATAATTTTTGGAAGAACCAAGCATCTCACTCTCATGGAGTGGCGTGGCTGATGTAGAAATGGAAAGAGAACCTAGCTGGCACGATGACATAATCCGTTTCTTTGAAGAATGGATACTTCCAAAAGATAAACTCCTTGCCAGGAAGGTGTAGCAACGGGGTGCCAGGTACATAATAATAAATGGAATATTATATAAGAAAATATTTGTTGGTCAGTACTTAAAATGTCTATGGGAAAAGGAAGCCCAATATATGTTAGTAGAAATTCATGAGGGAATATGCGGGAATCGCACATGGGGTAGATCATTAGCACATAAAGTTATGAATGAAGGATATTACAGGCCTATAATGCACTAGGATGCCAAGCAGTCGCAAAAAATGTGGCAAATGCCAAAACTTTGTGCCTGTAGCCAGATTGGCCCCAATCGAGCTCAAAACCATGGCCATACCTTGGCCGTTCATGTAGTGGGACTTGGATATTTTTGGGTCGCCCCCCATGACACCTGCCCAAAAGTGTTTCTTGCTGATGGCAAAAAATTATTTTACCAAATGGATTGAGGCTGAAGCCTTTGCCTGAATTCGCAGGGAAGAAGTAAAAGGATTCTTGTGGAAAAACGTAGTGTGAAAATACGGGATCCACTAGATCTTGGTTTCTGGCAACGAAACTTAATTAATCGGAAACTTAGTGAGAACATTCTATGAAGGTTTGAAGATCACCAACCGATTCTCCACCCCCTACTATCAAGAAGGGAACAGGAAAGTGAAGAGGTCAAGTCGAATCATACTTGATAATTTGAAGAAATTGCTAGAGTCTACTAAAGGGAAATGGATAGAAGAACTATCAGTAGTACTATGGGTGTACAGAACAACTCCTAGAGAGACAACGAGCGAAATGACATTCACCTTAGCATATGGAGCGCAAGCAGTCATCCCCGTTGAAATTGGGAGCCCCAATATAAGATCTGGATTAGATAAGAAACAAAATGAAGGACTCATAAAGGATAGCCTTGATGAGCTAGAGGGACGACGAGAGCGACCCTGATTAGAATTGCCCATTACAATCAGAAAAGGAGGTCTTACTTTCAGAAGAAGGTATAAAAGTGGGAATTCAAGACGGGAGACCTAGTCATAAGGAAAATCTTCCAGAAAGAATGGAAACTTGGGCCAACATGAGAAGGGTCGTACATCATCAATGAAGTAGGGGGAGTGGCTATTATCGTCTGGAAACAGAGGAAGCAGTGTAATTGCAAAAACCTTAGAATGCAGCACATTTAGGAAAATACTCTGTTTGAAGAATGTAAAAGTTCACTATAGTAAAAAAAATCCCGTGGTTTTTCCCGTAAGGGTTATCCACGTAAAAAATCACTCGGTGTCAACTTTCTCCTCTATGCTAAATCATTACTAAATGGAAATGAGGATCTAAAATTCCTTGAGAGAGGCAGTTCATAAATCCTACTCCCATAAAAAATTAAGGGCATAAAAAGTCTTTGAGAGGGGAAGTTCATAAGTCCTACTCCCAAAAAGAATTAATGACATAAAAAGTCATTGAGAGAGACAGTTTATAAGTCCTACTCCCAAAAGAAATTAAGGGAATAAAAAGTTCTTAGGAGGGGCAATTCATAAGTCCTACTCCCAGAATGAATTAAGGGAATAAAAAGTCCTTGAGAGGGGCATTCCATAAGTCCTACACTTAAAAGAAAAAACAACGAAAAAGAAAAATCATGAAAACGGGGAGCACAAAAGAAAATGGGCCTGCTTCAGCACAAAAAAGGTTAAAACCAAGGAAAATCTCACCTTATGAGCAGATTCATAAAGGAGAACGGCCAAACAGTGAAAAGTTGAATAGGTACAAGGAAAAAAGTAACTAAAGAAGGAATCTTTTACATATCTTCACCCAAAGTACTGCCTTTAAAAAATTCTGCTAAGTGTTAGAGAAAAGGAAGTTTCTCCCCGTAAGTACTCCACTTAGACTTTCGAGGTATTAAAAAAAGGGGGAGAAAATAGTTTAATTGAGAAATGGAAAAAGCTCTTTTCATTAAACGGGCCAATAGTACAAAAGGAGTTGCGGAACAGAAAAATATGAAATACAAAGGAAAAATTAAATGACAGACTAAAAAACACAAGTACAAAAGCAATAGAAAAGTTAAGTCTTCCCTTCCCCCTCGGGAGTAACTTCAACAGGCATCTCTGAAATAGCAGCAGGGGTTTCCAGCTCAGGATCAATGGAGTCACCAGGAAGAAGAACGAATGGAATCTGGGGAACCTTGTCAGATTTGGCATCTCGATAGCTCGTTGTATAAGCCATCCTCACAACCCTATCAACGATGGATTGGTACTCATCCTCGAGGCCAATTTTCTGTTCCCTTGCCTCAGCCAAGGCCACCTTAGTTGATGACAGCTTAGTCTCTGCCTCGACCAGGTTCCCCTCGACGATTATCAAATTCTCCCCGCTGGTCTCAACTATCATCTTTGCTTCTCGAATAGACTCATCTAGCTTCACCCATTCTGCTGCCGCAGCCCCCAGATCTGTAGTCAAACAGGTAATGACTTGCTGCAGCTCGGTCTAAACCTTCTTCAGAAGATACTGTTTAGCAAAAATGACCCATGAGTCTGGTTGACCTCCCGCACCTCATTGACATAGCTCGCCAGTTGAAGCTCCATGGTATGCATGTTCGTCGGAAGCCCATTGTGATAAGTCGCAGCCTGCAAGAAAAAAAATGACTAAGTGTGAGCAAACGGGAGAAACAAAAAACAGAAAGTACAACTAACAAAAAGAAAAGGTTACCTGCATTAGGCTGTGGCTAAAGCTGACGACCTTATCAAGAACGGACATTTGTCATATGGTGACCATGTCCACACCTGATCTGATGCCCTTTGCAACAATATGAGAAGGGTGTGGGTCCTTTAGAAAGCTCACTAAAGTAGGAACGAGCGAGGCCCCCACGAACCGATGCCACCCCCAGATGTCAACATCCTTAAGTACCCCTTGGGAACCAGTAGATGGGGAAGCCGACCTCAGGGCAATTGGAGACGAAGCGGGGGCTACACCTTCCCAATATGAAGTTCCCTCAGCCACCGGGGTAGAGGGAACAGTTGATGAAGGGGGCGGCATAGCAGCTAGAGCATGAGGAAAATCCGGTGGCGTAGTGGCATCGAGGGAGTTGACGGCCCCCATTCTGGGATGGATATTCCTCTTCGCTTTAACAGGCCTGACAGGCTGCTAAAAATGCTTCGACATCTCTAACACGTTGTATGCAAAGAGGAACATCTCTTCCTCCTCATCTTGCTCGGGTCTTGTTCTTCGGCCTCTTTTCATTCTGCTTCTCGATGAGCTTCCTGTTCTCTCTCCTTTATGTCTCTTCCTCCTCATCTTGCTCGGACTCAGAAAAATGGGTACGGGGGATGGCCTGAGGGATCTTTAAAGTGGAAGACAACGGGGTGGCAGCCTCATCGACGGGAACAGGGGCAACCGCGACATCGATCTCTCTCCTTGGATCGAGGAGACCTTCCAATCCTGTTCTAGATAGTTGTAGCAGGGAGGAGTCAAGTGGCAACATCCTTGGGAACAAATGACCTCTTATTTAAATTTGAATCTGCACACAAAGAGAAAACAGGTCAGTAAAAAAAGAAGAAAAGAAAAGTGACAAAAATAAAGCAGAAAGGAAAAGGGTTCCAACTACTTATTGAACTCTCCCCAGAACTGGAGGACGATCTAGTGGCCATCACCGCCCCAGTCCCCGCCGACCAAGAGGGTCCCTTCATCCCAGCCTTTGCTCTCAAATAGAAGGTCGGTGACCAGACCTCCCTGCTTCTCAGTGGCGCGGGGAGCCAAGTAATAAGAAGTGTCGCACCTTCTGATAGTATATACGATGTGGATCTCATCTACTCTCATGTTAAGGTTATGCCTCCTATTGATGGCTTATATTCCTAAAAGGATCTTGTATGTGCTGGGGTGTACTCAGAAGGAACAAGATGAAAAGCGCTAAAAAGTTCTTTAAATAAAAGAGAAAAAGGAAGTTTCAATCCTAGCGTTATGTACATGGGAGCTAGGGAGACTTGGTATGGAGGATTACGGGGGAAGGATTTAGGTATCCCATCCCTAAAGCCGCAGACAACATCAGGGGGAAAACATCCTTATCACGGGTAATGAAGCTGTCAAACTCGTCATGATTCCTAACTAGGGGGATCATGACCCAACATGGTTTTTCTGCCATGGCTAACCGAAAAGAAAGGAAAATAAAAGAGGGAAAAATAAAGGATGAAGACGAAGAAGAAGGAAGGTGAAGAACTTACAGAGGAAGGATCAAGCGTAAGGAAGAATATATGGTAGACAAAGACCATATATGGGTGGTGTACGTGAATGAGAGATTCAATATGGTTAACGGATTTGAAAATAAAAGAGGATCAGTTCTGAAAAGAAGTATGGGAAACGAATGGTACGTGGGACAGAGCACCGAGAATGATTGAGCCAGATATGATTGTGGGACAAACCTATGGCAACATGACAACTAGAGGAAAAGACCAAATATTTTGAGAAAACTGACACTAGTTATGAATGGGGAGATGGAACGATGGTTGTATTAAATGGGGGCGTGCTTCAAAAAACACATGCCTCATTCTGAAGTCAGAATATGAAAAGACAGAATGACATAAGTCGAGAGTAAACATCTTCCCTAAGGAATACGTCAAACGAGGTAATGATAACATGCATCCTAATTATTTAAATAACATAACTTTCTTTGTGCGCAATAGATGCTTGAGAGGTCCCATAAGGTAGCTAGATGACAGAAGCAGAGGCCATTAAATATCCATCGCATGAAGGGAACATTCATTGCAACTCAACAAGTTAAAACTCGTTAAGTGCAATGGGGGTAAATGAGCGGGAAAAATCCCTTACGCCACGTGGACAAGGAGGACCAACCAAGTACAGACAAGGGCCAAGAGGGAAATGGGAACGGGGAAAATGAAGATGTGAACTGCGATGAGTCATCGTGAATGGGTAGATAGCATCCGTTCAACCATGCTGGAACCAAGATCAAGTCACGCGGGAACGGGAAAAAAGGACCCGAGCCTTGAGGAACCAATGGAAGAGCGAGAACAGGGGAAGGGAATCTAAAATGATTACCAAGTGACAATGATTGATTAAATGGCCGAATGACTCGGACGAGACAAGCTGGCAGACCACCAAATGGATGTGACTGATTAGTCTGAGTCATAAGGAACCACCAAGTGGCTATTACTGATTGACGGCTAGACGGGTTGAGACAAGACAATTGAAAGTGATAAATAAAGATAAGAAGGGGCCCAGGCCTGGTAAAAGAGATCCCCCACATATGGGCATGACCTCTAGGCGTAATGAAGACCTCTGAGGTCATGGGGGTAATCATTCCCTATTTATCATTATTCTATTACTAGTATAAACTTTAGGAGTCTATATAAGACTTGTGTAATAAATGAAATAAACAACACACATTCAATTCAACTCAATTATTACTCAGAGCATTTACTATTATCTCTCATATTTACACATATTAATCCCTTACTATATTTTTTCATTAACTCCTACCCTTGGCAATCAACAATACTTATTGGTAGAGGAAAAAATCCTTTACATTAATGACATTTAATGGTACGATGTGCTAAAAAAACATTGGTTAAACACTCAGGCGTTTTTTACCACCTAGGTGCCAATTATATTTTTGACCAATTACATTAAATTGTATGATGTGCTAAAAACAACATAAATGTGGCCCAAAATGTACACAATTAATCATTAATACCACGGCAAATTCATTAGGAAATTTTTTTTTCTGTCATCCATATAGTTTGTTTAAATGACAGGAATACCATCCTGATTTAAAAATGACAAATAATTTTACTCTGTTAAAAATGTGTTAGTTTATGAGCGAAAAGACAAATGATTCATATAACCTATATGACCTAACTATTTTTCTAACCTAAAATATAAATTGACCCGAGTTGTTTCGGGTTTAGGTTGATTCATGTTTCAATATTAAAAACGAATCAACATTTTTATAATAAGGGGAAAATTAGGGGTAATTTTGGCATTATATGTTATTTAAACGGCGTTAGTTTGAAATTTAACTGTTTTTGTAACCAAAACTTAACGTGAAAGGAATTCTAAGTCGATTTCAAACTAAAACAGTGTTCATGTCATTTAGATAAATATATGACGTGTTATAGAAATTTTGCCAATTCATCACTTTAAATTTGATGGTTAATACTTTTTTCCTTCAATTCCAAATAAAAAATCATATTGTTTCAGCTATATCACTAGTAGATAAACAATCGAATTTGACATATTCATTTATGAGAATGGAGATGGCAGATGGAATGTGACTCGAACTCTAACTTTTAAAATGAGTGTTTAGTACCTCAACTTATTAAAACAAAACATTAAATCAATAGCACATTGATTATTTTTAGCTAACCTTAACATTAAGGATGGTTGATTTCTTAGTTCAACCCTTTTATTTTTCCCTTTTGCTAAAAATATGAATGGATACAAATGAAAGAGGTTAGGGAAATTGCATAGGACAATATAGCCCAAACATGTTCCACAAGATAAAGCCTTGAGTACTTTGGGAGTTAGTTATAGTACCAACTATAAAATACATATATCATCATTCCAAATCTAAAACAGATGAGTCCAAATTGGCTCATCAAAATACCTAACCATGCATAGGCAATTGCATGTGGTTTGGTTTTTTATGTCTATCACTTAAAATAGTAATAAAATCAGTATGTCAAAGAGATAACAGTCCAACTTTTCATTTCCCATTCGTGTGTTAGTTTAGTGAGTCATTGAAAAAATACAAATTGCATAATTCCATCACAAAGAAAAGCTTTAATAATTGACTAATGTTTTTATGAGTTATTTATGAGCCCACTCACATACTTGCGCGTGTCAAAATTTCTAATATTGATCTCACAATCCTTTGACTTACCTTGTTCAGGCAGCATGTGATCTGTCAACAATATCTTAAGTCGTCACCCTCTCATACCACGTCATTGTGATCATTAATCACTACAAATAACATGTGATCAATCACTATTTATCTCATCAGTATGATTTATTTTACACAAATCAAATTGAACACATTTCATCGACTCATCAAATGACATTTAATAAATTTTGACACAAGTCAAATTGAACACATTTCATCGACTCATCAAATGACATTTAATATATTTTGACACAAGTCAAATTAAGGTGCTTGCCAATGTCAGTTTTTCCCCTATAAATATTAGATTTCACAAAGATCTGACTTAAAATTCCTAGCTCTTCGGCAAGGATTCGCACAATTAGTACTACTTGCTTAGAACATTGTACCATTTCTTAGCAAATTGTATTGAACCATGTAAATAAGATAGTGTTACTATTACACAAGATGTATATTAATAATTAAAAGAAAATGTCCCTACAAGATTGAGTGACAAAATTGCTCTATTTTTCAATTTTGAACAAAGCACATTACTTCAATAGGAACATATTTTATTGGTCAAAATCATTTGACCAGCAAAACAATTAACAAATAGGAAATGATATCATGTTACGGCGTTCAAATACAGGACGGAGAAGAAAATCTATCATAATCATATCAAATGAAAATTTGAGTTGTACCACTAAATAAAATAATCTTTTTATTTTCCGAAACCAAAAAAAAATTTGAAGATTTAATGTATAAAAAGGAATACAAGTAATGAACTTATATAAAAAATGAAGAAAATGAAAGAAAATGTAAAATAACTTCAATTTTTTTAAATCAAAGTTTTAATATAACAACTGAGCTAACAGGCTAACACTCCTGGTCAATAGCTTCATATTTTCGATTTCAACCGTAAATGAAAAGTAAATAAGTAGAATAATGAAGACCACAAAATAAAAAAGAATTCTAGTATTTATATGTTTTCGATGTTTGTATTTTTGTGGGAATTATGAATGGTGAAAGAATAGTGTTCTAGAGTGCTAATAATAGAGTCAGTAAACCATTAAAGAGGCAGCTCAATGTTTGTTGAGCTAGAAAGAGACATGACTTGAGCCTTTCTATGTTCTATATTATATCCAACAAGAATCGGTGAAGATAATAAATAATATGTACAAAAAATACTGATAGGATTATACATAAAAATGTTTGATCATTTTCTAACTTGTTACGTCAAATATTAAGAATTTAATCTATTAAAAGTTTATATTTTTTGTTAAAGGTTTTGTGTTGATATAGAGAATTAATCACTCTTTTAATTGATATCTCAGTTTTACATATCCTAGATACTGTAATTTGGTAGTTGATCATATCATGAAAGTGGCATCTGCTTCGGTTCCTTACCGTATTTGGTTTGATGTGATTGCTTCTAGTGTTTTGATTTAGTGCTTATATTGACTCTTGTTAATTAGTTTTCTTGTTATTATTTTATTGATGAATTTTATTTCATCAAAAAAGTAAAAAAAAATATTTGAACTATTAATTTTAATATTAAATTATTCACTTATATAATTTTTTGATTTAATTCAATTTATTTGAACTAATTTATCTCTGAATTTTTTACAACTCATATATTTTTAATAATTGAAATAGTAAATATGATTTTGGTAGAGAGAATATCAGGAGACTTATCAATTCAGAATTTCATATAATAGTGAGAGCATGTGTCAAAAAATGTTTTCCCCTCTTAGTACCATTTATATATATTATAGACTTAAAAAATGTAAAAAGAGATTTGAAGTATTAATTTCAATATCAAATTATTCACTTATCCAATTCTTTAAGAAAATTTGATCTATTTAAACTAATTTATCTCTTAATTTTTCACAACTAATATATTTGTTAATAATTGACATGATAAATATAATTTTTGGTAAAGAAAATACCAAAGCTTGTCAATTTAGAATTTCATATTATAGTAAGGGTAATTTATGTCCAAAAATAGAAGTGGTAGTGATTTCAATTATTAACAATCCTACATCCAAATGATTAGTAGAAATTACCCAAAGGATTGAGTGGTGAAGTCCTTAGATTTAAATTTAGATTTGAACCAGATTCAAAGTTTATTGTTGGTTGTTTAACTTGATTCTTGTTAGACACTTCTTGTGAGTAAGATAAACGAGTCACGTAAAATTAGGCGAGGTGCATGTAACTTGACATAATAGAAATTGAAGAAATCATATTTGACATGACATGAATAGATTTTATCAGATCGAGAGATGTTGTCAATTGATCAGGGTTGTTAACCTAATTGATCATAGTGAGACTTCGCTCTGTTTGCTCCTGAATGTCCATTAGAGACTCACTGGCTCCGACGTTAGCACTGACTAATGATAAAGTTAACACATTTCACTCTTTGAGATATTGAATCGTAAACAATAGTCACATGATCGATAGACAAAGTCAAATACTCAATTAGGTTATCAAAGTGGACATTTACAATTACCAATATGGGTATGGATAGCTACGGTAGCCAACGTGAGTGGTTGAAGCGGTTTCTTACTCTAGTGCCTATAAATACAGGAGGAAATTGAAGAAGGCCATACACAAACACTCCAGAAAAACAAGCACTTGCATGTGTTAAATTTTAATATAAAAAGTATTTTTAAATTTACTTTTTTAAAACATTTTCATGTGACTAAATAGTCAATTCGTCATTATTATGATTACGTGACCTGATATCATTATATCCTGAAGATAACATTATATGGTCATGGTCTGTCATCATCCCAGATGAAAAACCAAGATCAACGGTTCTCGTATCCTATCCACAATTGAACGGCTCAAATTAATCTTCTACAGGCACAAAGCCCAGATAAATCCGCGAAGCAGTTACCCTCTCAAGTGGGCCAACATCATTATTCCTAAATTAAAAGAAAAAATTAATCAAAAAAGAATTTCCACTAATGACCAATGGTCCCACAATTAGGACTTAATTCCGCCATGTCATCCGAATTTCCTCTACCAAACCTACCCCCATTAGAGGCAGGTTCATCATTGATTACATGTCACCGTTAAATCTCTGCAAACCGCCGGTCACCTTATAATTACTTCTCCCATTGTCATCTTTAATTTCTCTGGTTTCATTTATAGTCTTCTTTGCTTACTCCGAGGGAAGGGAAAAAAAATATAGACGTTGGACACGTTCTTATCTTCCTCAAACAGCTTCTTCTCCGGCCTCCTTCTGTTTCTCTCACTCTAGTTTCCTTTTCTTCTGGGCATTTGAATTTTGCAAAGATAATCATAGCTTTGCCGCTTTTTTTGGAACGCTTTTTCAGTGACTTGGTTCATTTGCATTTTATTGCTATTTTTTTCACTTTACTAAGCGCCATTATCAGTTGAGAGTAATCATTATCAGTACGTTTTCCCTCTTTTGTTTTTTGTGTTTACTCTCTCTCTCTCTCTCTAGCATTCATTTATACACGCTCTTCAGTGTTTTAGGCTCTGCATTTCATACCTGTGGTCTTAATTTGTGGGTTTGTCTACTTTTTGCATTGAGAGGCAAAGCAGTTGGATATTTTGAGGGCTTTCTTTACCGCGCGAGGAGTGAGGTTTTTCTGGTTCAGATCTGAAAGAATTAGCTGGGTGAGTACCTTTTTCAAATTTTTGAATGTTATATTGCTCTGTTCTCTAGGAGGTAATTTAGTTCATTCTCGTTACAATAAATTCTGGGATTCCGCCAATTCCTTGCAAAGCAAAAAGTTAAAGAACAAAGAACAAAAAGAAGCTCGATTCCTGGTGATTCACATTGCTTTGCTTAATTAAAATAAACCACTTTTTGACTATAACCTCTGATTCAAACCCTGCAAGCGCTTACTTTTGTGTCAAAAATTACCAGAGTCGTCTCTACTTTTCTCGACAAATTTCTCGGAGTCTGAATTTTCTTTGCTCTTTTCCTTTGCTTGCCACTTTTTTTTCCTGTCCTTGTGTTTCTCTTTGGTTTTTCTTTGGTCTCATTTGGTTTTTTCTCCCTCTCTTTGTGTTCGGCTTCGGCTAAACTATAGATGCGCATACTGGGAGCAAGACTTTGCAGAAACATCTCGTTCTCTGCTTGAAGTATTTGACGGAGAGAGAGGGCAGAATGGATTTCTCTGTGATTTTCCTTCTGGGTTTAATGTTTTCGCTGAGTAGTGCAGACCCAGTTGAAGATAAGCAAGCTTTGCTTGAGTTTGTGAACAATCTCCCTCACTCTCGCTCCCTCAATTGGAACGAGGCCTCCCCTGTGTGCAATCACTGGACTGGCATAACTTGCAGCAACGATGAGGCTCGCGTTATAGCCGTACGTTTGCCCGGAGTCGGATTTAACGGCCCCATTCCGGCCAACACACTCGGCCGGCTGACGGCGCTGCAAATTTTGAGTCTCAGATCCAACGTTATAACTGGGAATTTCCCCTCTGATTTTGCTAACCTCAGAAACCTATCTTTCCTCTACCTTCAATTCAACAACTTCTCCGGACCATTGCCATCCGATTTCTCCGTCTGGAAAAATCTCACTATTGTAAATCTTTCCAACAATGGCTTCAATGACAGCATCCCTTATTCGATTTCTAATTTGACTCACCTCACGGGTTTGAATCTCGCAAACAACTCACTTTCTGGAGAAATACCTGACCTCCAGTTCCCCAATTTACAAGCTCTTAACCTGTCTCATAATAACCTCAATGGTAGTTTGCCCAAATCACTTCAGAGATTCCCAAGGTCAGTATTTGATGGTAACAACATAACATTTGATAGCTTAAATCCAGACCTTCCCCCTGTATCTCCACCTTCAAGTGACTCAAATGTGAGTCCCAGGAGTAATGGAGGTCTAAGTCAAACGGCGCTATTAGGAATCATAATAGCTGCTAGCGTTTTGGGGCTGTCAGCATTTGGCTTTCTGTTGTTCGTTTGCTGCTGGAGAAGAAAGAAGGAAGATGGGTTTGCAGGGAAGCTGCAGAAAGGAGAAATGTCACCTGAGAAGGTGATTTCCAGGACTCAGGATGCAAATAATCGATTGGTTTTCTTCGAGGGATGTAATTACGCTTTTGACCTGGAGGATTTGTTGAGGGCTTCTGCTGAGGTATTGGGGAAGGGGACATTTGGTACAGCTTATAAGGCAATTCTAGAGGATGCAACCACAGTTGTAGTGAAAAGGTTGAAGGAGGTAAGCGTTGGGAAGAAGGAGTTTGAGCAACAAATGGAGATTGTTGGAAGTATTAGACATGAGAATGTGGTTGAATTGAAGGCTTATTATTACTCCAAAGATGAGAAGCTAATGGTTTATGATTATTTTAGTCCGGGCAGTGTTTCGGCTATGCTACATGGTATGTTCTACTTTCTTTCATTTCATGTCTATAAGTTCTTTACATAATCTGATTAATGTAGGGAAAGTGCCTTTGTGTTGAAATAGTTAGTTGTTTTTTACATGTTTAGATTGGTACAGAAGAAGAAGTATTTAGTTTTTAATATGGGTTATTTTATGGAAGACACTTCTAACTTAGAATCAAGAACTAATTTACCATAACGAAACGCTGATGTTACGACTTTCTTATCTGCTTGTATGGATGTTACCTGAGTTTCTCTGTTCCTTTTTTTGGCCTTCTGGTACTTCCAAATATAATCAGAGCTCGGGTTGGTAGCGAGCAATCTGTATGTATTGAATAACAAAGTATTATAAGTTCTTTTCAATTGGCTGTTAGAGTAACAAAGTTCTATAATTTTGGAATATTTTCAATATTTCTCATTTTCTATTTTATATTATATTCTATATATATATATGTATACATATAATTTATATATTTAGTTCGCGGACAACTATTTGTGTATTCATTTGCTATTTAACATAGAGGATGAGAGAAATTAATCCATAGTCAAGAAAATGAAAGGAAACAGAGGGTTGACTTGGCTTAACAACATATAACTTGATTCATTTTCTTTTCCACACTTCCGATTTTGATAATGATTTAGTTAAACATTTACAGTGCACAAGGGCCGAAATTTAGTAACCCCATTAACAGATAATACCGCTCTTACTTTGATGATTATTTTTTCAAATTTTCGATTTCACTACTATTTTAGCTTTAGAGTTTCAGTATCGGTTTTTTTAGAGAGTCCGTTGTTGTCGACTCTTGTATATAATCAGAAAAGTAAGTAGTATTCTTGTTAACTTGTTTTTGTAGCATCAGTTTTGAGTTACACTAACACCCTTGAATCAGCTTTTAGTTTAATACTATTCAATTTACTACTCATGGACAATGTGAATTACTACTTCCTCAAATTCATTTTGTTTTCAGGTAAACGAGGAGATGATAAAATCCCATTAGACTGGGACACTAGACTCCGAATAGCAATCGGCACTGCAAAGGGCATATCTCGAATCCACTCCGAGGGTGGAGGAAAACTTGTCCACGGAAACGTAAAATCCTCAAACATCTTTCTTAACTCTCAACACTATGGATGCATCTCCGATCTCGGTCTAGCAACCATAATGACCTCACTGTCCCCACCTATATCCCGTGCCGCTGGCTACCGAGCCCCTGAAGTTACAGACACACGAAAAGCAACCCAATCTTCTGATGTATTCAGTTTTGGTGTTGTTCTTTTAGAGCTACTGACTGGGAAATCTCCTATACACACTACGGGAGGGGATGAGATTGTACATTTGGTTAGGTGGGTTCATTCGGTTGTTCGGGAAGAGTGGACGGCTGAAGTATTTGATATAGAGTTGATGAGGTATCCGAATATTGAAGAAGAAATGGTTGAGATGTTGCAGATAGCTATGTCGTGTGTGGCTAGGATGCCTGATCAGAGACCGAAGATGTCTGAGGTGGTGAAGATGATAGAAAACGTCAGACAGATTGATAATGAAAACCGAGTTTCTTTGATTAACAGATCGGAAAGTTCAACGCCTCCGCTGACTGGGATAGGAACTACCTCCCAGTGAGTTTTGCTCAGTTATTTCTTTCTACTGAGTTTTAGTAGTTTTTCATTTCAATTCATCTCTGAAAAGTTGTTTGTATTACTGACTGCACAGAACTGTGGATTTTTTCCGTTGCACCTAATAGAGTTTAAGTTAGAAAGAGGCGTGATCATATTTGGTGTGTTATTAGGCTCAATTTCACTAAATGGTAAGACTCTCTCTCTCATAATGGCTACTAATTATGTGGAATTAGGAGACAGTTAAGACTGAACCCGTGATTCTTGGGTACATACACTTAATCATTTGTATCAATTCATCTTGTTCATTTTATAAAATCACTCATTTAAGTAAAACTTGAATATGGAGATTTACATGTTTGACACATTTTCAAAGAAAATATTATAGTTTGATTTGAGATCATGTTTATGAAGCTTGTAAATGATTAAAATAAATGTCTATAGTTTGCCTTAGTTTCATTTTTCTTTTATCAAAAACAGATACTTTCATTGAATCAAGTTTAAGGGGTCTAAAACTCCTTGGAATAAAATATTTCTCCAACAAAACATTATTTTACAATATTCTTTTAAAAAACATTATTTACACAACTTTGACCATGCTTAGATAAAGTTTCAGCAACCATGGTAACATTTCTTTTTACCCAATCACTTCTGTAATCATAGAGAAATGCAGCATCCATCTTTACTTCCTCAACAATATTCTTCAGTCTTCATTCACAAAAGCTGCTATTTAGTTTTTGAATTTTAGATTATATCAATTTGGTTCTTATTGTTTCACTTTGATTTCGATGCCATTCTTGTTTTTCAACTTACAAATTCCACGGAGAAGGAGAATCCTATCGACTCGAACCTAAGATCTTATAGATGTTGGGTTTAGACACTGTACCAATACATCTTGAATGATATACATTAATAAGTATTAAGATTTTTACTCAAAATCTCTATACACCACAGTTTAATATTACGTAGTCGATAATCAATTATCAATATCAAAGAAAATTACTAAACAGAGATAAAAACCAATTTAATAGAGGAAGCGAAAAATATGAACACCGGATTTAACGTGAAAAATCTTTCAGAATGAAAGGAAAAATCGCAGGATAAACTCTGAACAATTCTTCCATTATAACAAATAATGGGATACACCAAGTTTCTTTTCTAGATAAAACTAGAGACTTGCACCAATCAAAAGATTATCATTCATCACTGATAACGATTGATATACAATAAAATAGAATAATCTCACCAGTATAAAAACTCTAAAAATTAACTACAAAAATAATGGATTGAATACTAAATCGTTGAGTATGACCACAAATAAACCCTTAAATGATCATTGTCACTGTCTATCTTCCCTCATCTGCCAGCGGCTTATAAGAAAACTGCTCAAAGCAATTTCATCACCCAAAAACACTTAGCGGCTAGAACCCGCGGCTAGAATAACAATTCAAAGCCGAATTGCCCCACTAAGTTGCAAGTGGCGGCTAAAAGGTGAAGAGAATTTCACTTGACTAAGAATTCTAGGCGTAGACAAAAGAAACCCTTAAACAAAGGGTTTTAATGGTGTGTTTCACACACACACCCAGCACCATACTCCTAATCAATATAGCCCATAATTTTTGGGCTTTTGCTTCCTTGGGCCAAAGGAAACCTAGTCTCCTCCAATAGGAGGAACGCCCAACAAACTCCCCCTCCCAACTAATTAGAGGAGTCCATCTTACCCGTTATCACTCGGCATGCCTCATACTTCTTATTAGGTAAGGTTTTCGTCAATAACTTTCTAATTTCCTAGTGCGGCTCTCATGTAGAGCTTTTATCCCTTTCTGCATAGCTCTTACCCACTTTCATTTGTGGCTATCTATCTCAGTCCTTTTGTAATTCTTTGAATCACCCTCTTTAGTAAAAATTACATCATCACCTCGAGTAAATCTAATAGAGGATCGTCGCTTTCTGCTAGATATATGTTGCTGAATTATCACATCAACTGGTGGCACTAAAACTGGTTGAGTATTCTGTGCTGCTGACTTTTCAATAACACTTTCACCAGCACGATCACCATCAGTGTCTCTATCATCACCATTCACCAGAGATAAAAGAACCGGATTTAACTCAATTTCATCAGACGGAGGCTTCTCAACTACCGTCAAACCTGCAATAGTTTATTCATCGAGAAATTCCACATCTTGGCTTCAGACAATTTTCTTCTCAGTTGGATTACATTGTTTCTTGTAGGCAATTCACTAGTAATATTCTTCTTCACTACTTTCACCAAACGCTTGGTGAGCTTCACATATGTCATTTAGAGCACATGATTTTTCCTCCCTCTAACTACTACCATTGACCCTTTGGTGAGTTTCCATTTACCTTCACCAAAATAATTATGATAACCCTCATCATCGAGCTGACCTGTAGAAATCAAGTTCAGTCGGATCCCCGGAATGTGTCTCACATTCTTGGGTGCTAGCTTGCACCCGATATAAGTCTTTAGACACACATCTTCAATCCATGTGATCTTTGAGGTAGCATCATTCCCCGTCTTCACAACACCAAAGTCACATGATATGTAAGATGAGAAAATATCCCTTCTGGAGGTAACATGTGTGGCGACAGCACTATAAACTACTCAATCTGTGTCTAGGCATGTACCATTCACTTAATTCTCTAGTGAGATAACAAACACATCTTGACTTGTCGCTGCAAATGTCTTTGTTGAATCATTACTCTTATACCATTTTCCTTTTGCTGCTTCATTTTCAACGTTTTGCACTCAGATTTCTTATGCCCCATCTTTTTGCAGTAAAAGCACTGAACCTATTTCCTGTCGAATTCACTCTCACTTATCCCCTGATTTTCCGTAACCAAAGCCTTTAATTGGTTGACTGAAGAACCCAATAATTTCCTTCTTGTTTATTCATTCAATAAACTGCTCTTAACCAAAATCATAGAGACTTGACCATCAGGATAGGAATTACTCAGTGATACTATCAATGTTTCCCAACTGTCTCGTAGAAAATTGAGAAGTAACAAGGCTTGAAGCTCATCAAAGAAAGTTGATTGATGATGTTCTGAATCTCATTCATATGCTCTGCAATTGAGGCGCCATCTTTGTATTTTAAGTCATAAGCTTTCGTATCAGAAAAACTTTATTATCTGCTATTTTTCTCTCATACAACTCTTCTAACTTCATCCACAAAGAGTGTGCAGAGGTTTCACTCGTTATATGGTGATAGACGTTATCATCCACCCATTTTCAAATGTAGCCGACGACTTGCGGTTTAGCAATTCTCAATCTTCTTTACTCATATTTGTTGGCTTCGTAGCATCACCTTTAATGGGAGCGTGAAACTTTTACGGTAAAGAAGATCCTCCATTTTCCCTTTCCACAACTGCCAATTAGTCCCATTCAGACTAATCATTCTACGCGTATTAACATTCATAACTACTTTCAACTGCTAATAACGCCAACCAGGATCTGATACCACTTGTTGGGATTTTGAGTCAAAATCCTTATACACCACAGTTCAATATTACATAATCGATAGCCAATTATTAATTTTAGAGTAAATTACTAAGCAAAGATAATAATCAATTTAATAGGGAAAGCGAAAAATAGGAACACTAGATTTGAAGTGGAAAACCCTTCAGAGTGAAGGGAAAAAACACGGGACAAATTCTGAACAATTCTTCCACTATAACAAATAATGAGATACACTAAGTTCCGTCTCTAGATAAAACTAGAGGTTTACATCAATCAAAAGATTAATATTATCACCGATGACAATGAATACACAATAAAATAGAATAATCTCACTAGTGTAGGGGCTCTCAAAATTAACTGTGAAAATAAGAGATCGAATACCAAACCATTGATGATGACCACAAATACACCCTCAACTTACTATTGTTATTGTCTCCCTTACCTCACTTACCGCTAAATTGCTCAAAGCAATTTCATCACCTAAAAACACTTAGGCGGCTAGAACCCACGGCTTGAATAACAATTCAAAGCCGAATTGCCCCACTAAGTTGCAAGTGGCGTCTAAAAGGTGAAGAATTCCGATTGACTTAGAATTATATGCGTAGACAAAAGAAGCCCTTGAAAAAGGGTTTTAATTATGTGTGTCACACACACCTAGCACTATACTCTAATCAATATAACTCATAATTTTCAGGCTTTTTCTTCCTTGGGCCAATGGAAACCAAGTCTCCTCCAATAGGAGGGACGCCCAACAAATGTGTAGGGTGTTGTTGGGCTTTTTCAACTCCAAAAGCTAGCTTGAGAGGTGAGCTTTTATCTCACACTTATAAACTGGTTACCAGTCTCTTCCACAATCGATATAGGATAACCCCAACAATCTCCCTCATCACACATCAGGTCTTAAGTCAAATAATCATCGACTTGCTCTACCCAGATTCACCAATCATCAGGTCCTGAGTAGGATAACCGTCGTCTCGCTTCACCCGGATCACCATACATTGGGTCATGAATCAAGTAAACAACGACTCACTTCACTCAGATTCACCACACATTAAGTTATGAGTCAATGGGCCAATGGCTCACTTTACCTGGATTGGGCCGGAGACTTGTTGGTTTAACTAAACCTGGCTTTGATACTAGTGTTGGGTGATGTTGAGCATTCTTAACTCCAAAAGCTAACTTAAGAGGTAAGGCTTTCCCTCACACTTGTAAACTGACTACCAGTCTCTTCCACAGCCGATGTGGGATAACCCCAACAATAAGAATAACATATTCTCTATATGATAGATATGACAACCCAAAAGGGGGTGAATTAGCCGATCGTGTTCAAATTAAAAACTTTTCTCACTCAAGTGGAAAATGAATAATGTTCAAGAATGAACTTCAATGTTCCACAAATTTAACTCTCGAAAAGATAAATAAGTAATAGATAAAAACATTTAAAGTAAATAATACTTGCGATAATATAAATGCAGAAATATAAAGCAAGCAAATAAAATAATTATGAAAACTTAAAGTGTGAAAATTAAATTACGAAAATGAAGTGTAAAAAATAAGTGTGGAAAAATAAATAGCACAAAATAAAAAGAGAAGAAGGAGAAGAAGATAGGCACACAATATTTTTACATGGTTCACGAAATCCTAGACCTACATCCACGCTCCAAGGCCCCTCTTTGGAGATTTTTAATCCCACGATCTTCTTAAGGGTGGAGATCAAATCTTACAAACTCAATTGGCTTATGGGTGCCAACAAACCTCACAAGGTTATGTGTTTTGAGATTAAGTGGCCTCTTACAATAACTCTCTCAAAAGAGTAGAATCTCCAATCTAAGCTCACAAAAAAAATAATCTTGCTCACTCAAGAAATTCGCAAGTATAAAGCTCAAAATATTAAGACAGATTTAAGAGAGTTTTAGGAGCAAGTCTCTTGGCTATGAATTGTGTTTGGTGAAAATAAATGATGTGTATTTATAGAGGAGATGGAGGTTAGGGTTTAGGAGGGAAAATTTTAAATTTTGAATATAGACAAAAGAAATGACACTCCATCTTTAATAAGGAAGACAAAAAATCCTTGACCTAAAAGGTAAGGAATACTTCTACCCAAAATAACACAATATGGTCGAAAACTATTTGGGTAAGCTGCATCTTTCTTTATTTACTTGAAATTGAACCTTACTTTATTTGTGTTTTGTCATTATCTCTCTCTCATGTATTTTGTTTATTGTGCAAGAGATATATGATTTTTGGTGTCTAGGCTTTTTATGGATGAAGACTTAATCTAAGGATAGACATCCCTAAATAAATTGAGCTTTAATAAAGGCAAATAAAATGAGTAAGCTCCTAATAAAAATTACATGAGAGTAGATATCTTCATGGTCTTCAATCTTTATACTTTTTATGAGTTCCTATGAAAATAAATATTTTCATAAATATATTCATGCTTTGTTAGCCTTGTGGTAATTTTTCTAATGGCCTTTGCAAAATTAATTAAATTTATTAGCAACGTCAATGTTTTATTATCATCAAAAGTTATCTCATAGAGATATATAAGGCTAACAACCTCCCATTTTTTATGATGACAAATCACTGAGACAAAAATGTATGTAATCGAATAAATTTAATTTACTCCCCCTAAATATATCCTTACCCGTCAAGATAAAAACATAACTCTTAAGCACATTCTATTTTATCCCCCTTTGTTATCATAAAAAATAATAAACCAATAATAATAAGGAAAAATACTTTTATCTTGACACGGTAAGTAGAAAAATAAAATATTTAACTAATATCTAAAATTCTTAATGCAAGCCTGTTTTTACAAAAGCTTTTAACATTTAATAGTTTAGTAAAAATATCTGTAAGTTGATTTATAGTGTCTACAAACTCTAGTGAAATATCTCATTTTTGCACATGATCTTGAATAAAATAATGTCTAAGATCTAAATGCTTAGTATGAGAATGTAAAATAGGGTTTTTAGAAACATTAATTGCTCTAATATTATATCATCTAATAAGAACATTTTCAAAAACTAAACCAAAATCTTTTAGAGTTTGCCTCATCCATAAAATTTAAGCACAACAACTACCAGCAGAAATATATTCGACTTTGGTGGTTAATAGTGCTACTGAATTTACTTTTTGCTAAATCAAGAAATAAGTGAATGTCCTAAAAATTGACGTGTACCACTCGTACTTTTTTCTATCGGTTAAGCTCCTAGAAACATCCGAATTAGAATACCTAATTAAATCAAGATTATCACATTTTAGATACCAAAGGTCAAATTTAGTTGTTCCAAGTAAATATTTAAAAATTCTTTTAATAGTTTGTAAATGTGAATTTCTTGAGTGAGCACATAAATATACAATAAACATGATATCCGGTATACTAGAAGTTAAATAAATTAAAGATCCAACCATACCTCAATATTTCTTTATATCAAAGTCTTTACCTTTCTCATCTTTGTCTGCTTTGTCGTGGTACTCATAAGAGTATTAGTAGCCTTCACATTTTTCATGCCGCCAAACTTTTTGAGCAAATTCTTGGTGTATTTTTCTTGGTTTATGAAGATCTCATCCTTCATTTTCTTGATTTGTAATCCAAGGAAGAAGTTCAATTCTCTCATCATTCTCATTTCAAACTCCTTGCTCATAGAGTTTGCAAAATTCTTACACAAAGATTCGTTAGTGGTACCAAAAATTATATCATCTGCATATATTCAGAAAATTAAGATATCATTACCTTTTGATTTTATGAAGAGGGTGTTCTCTATTTTTTCCATGTTAAATTCATCATTAATATGAGATTTACTTAGCCTTCCGTACCAAGCTCTAAGAGCTTGTTTTAGTCCATAGAAAGCCTTTTTTAAGTTTATACACGTGATTTGAAAAATTTAAACTTTGAAAATCGGGAGGTTGTTCTACATAAACTTCCTACATGATGTATCCATTTAAAAAGGGACTCTTGACATCCATTTGATATAAAACAAATTTTTTGAAACATGCAAAGGCTAATAGCATATTTATTGACTCAAGTCTAGCAACATGAGTGAATGTTTCATCATAATCTATACCTTCTTTTTTATTATATCATCGTGCCACTAATCCAGCTTTATTTCTAGTAACAATATAATTTTAATCTACTTTATTTCTAAACACCCACTTAGTACCAATTATTGAGCGATTAGAGGGTCTAGACATAAGTTACCATATATATTATTTTCAAATTGATTAAGTTCTGCTTATATAGTAACTATCCAATATTCATCTTTTTCGGCCACTTTAAAAGATTTAGGCTCAAGTTGAGAAATAAAAATAGCGTTACCAATATTATGAAGTGTAGAGCGGGTCTCTACCTCTTTTGATATGTCTCCCATCATCTTTTACAAACTTCCATTCTGTTGGGGTTGGTTAAAATCTTGTACTTTGACATTTTCTTGGGGAGAGTGACTTGATCCTTCATTAGTATTGATATTAACCCCTTCTACCTTTCTTATAATTTCATCATCTTGATAATAAAAGTTGTTAGAGGGAATAGATTCATCAAAGACAACATGTATGGATTCTTCCACAACTAATATTCTTCTATTATAAATTCTATATGTTTTGCTAGATGTGGAATATCCTAAAAGATTCCTAAGTCATTTTTAGAATCAAACTTACTAAGGTTGTCTTTATTGTTTAAAATAAAACATTCACACCAAAAAACTTTGAAATAACTAATATTAGAAATTTTTTTTTCCAAAGTTCATAAGGGGTTTTGTGTAAAATAGGTCTATGTAAAACACGATTCATAATGTAGCAAGATGTATTAACGCCTTCAGCCCAAAAATACTTAGGTAAGCCATTCTCATTATCATTATTCTTACCATTTCTTGTAGGAACCGATTTTTTCTCTCAACAACACCTTTTTGTTGTGGAGTTCTTAGAGTAGAAAACTCATGTGAAAAACCATTTTCATCACAAAAAGTTTCAAAGTTTCTATTTTCAAATTCTCCACCATGATCACTTCTAATTTTTGAAATTGTAAAACTTTTTTCACTTTGAACTAGTTTACAAAACTTTGTAAATGCCTTAAAAGTTTCATCCTTATTTTTTAGAAATAAAACCTAAGTATATCTTGAAAAATCATCAACTATGATAAATGCATATTGTTTACCCCAAAGACTTGCAATTTTTGAAGGGCCAAATAACTCAATGTGTAGTAATTGCAATGGAATAGTGGTTGACACTATATTTTTTATTTGAAACACCCACTTAGTACCAATTTTTGAAGGGCCAAATTTGTCTTTCACAATTTTTTTTTGGAAGACTTTTTACTAAATAACCTTTTGATAGTTTGGAACATAAATATATGCTAGCATGCCCAAGTCGTCTATGTCATAGCCAACTATCATTGTCCAAAAAAAAAAGAAAATATTTTTCATTATGCTTTTGGAAATCACTTAGATTAATAGTGTAGACATTTTGGTCCATTTGTCCAACAAATAAAATTTTGTTTGACACTTCATCTATAATTAGACAAAAATATTTTTCAAAAATTACTCTATAGTTTTTATCATAAAGTTGACTTATGTTAAGTAAATTATGCTTTAGACCATCTACAAGTAGAATTTTATCTATAGCATGAGAAGAGTCATTACTTACGAAACCAATACCAATGATTTTACCTTTCTTATCATCTCCAAATGTGACATGTCCTTTCTTTCGACAAATTTGAGTGAGTTTTGATTCATCACCGGTCATATGTCTTCAGTATCCACTATCAAGATACCATTTATCTTTCTTCTTCAATGGTACCTATAACATAAAAATTTAAAAGTTTACTTTTGGCACCCAAATCTTTTTGGGTCCTTGAGGGTTAGTATTGTAGAGAATTCATTCATTTCTTTCATAGAAAATAACTTTCTTTTTATGAAATGATGAATAACTTTTGTGATTTTTAACCCCGCAACAGTGACAGACAATAAGAGGATATAATGTTGATTTTACAAAAAAAAATTGTGATATTTTTATTTTTAAAAAGGTTGATATCCTAATCCCCTTTTATCGGAAAAATTCCTTTGATTACCAAGAAGTTGTCAAAATTGTTTCTTCCATTTATAAATTTAAAAATTATTGAATTTAAATCATTTTCTTTATTTTGGCTTTGAACAAGGTCTCGATGCAAAAAATATAAGATTGTTTTGATTTTCAAAGACTCATTTTCTTCTTGAAGTTTTAAAAAATCAATTTTCATAATTTTGTTCTTTAAGCGAAGCTTTTCAAATTCACTATAAAAGCTCTTCAAATGTATTTTCAAGTTCTTAATAACTAGATTTATCATTTAAAGTTAGCTTAGAAGAACTTACCTTATCTTCTAGTGTCATGAAACACATGTTTACAACTTCTTCCTCTTCGCCATCGGGGTCGTTATCATCGGTCTCATCCCAAGTTGTATTGAATGCTCTTCTTTTGAACTTCTTTGGGACATTACTTAGATTTTGACAATCGATTTTTATGTGTCTGGGGTTTTTACACTCATAGCACGTGAGTGTGTTGCGAGGTATCTTCTTATCATATTTTCTTGGAGCATTTTTCATTCTATTTAAGAATTTTTTAAATTGTCTAGTGAGTAGGGTCACAGTTATCCTTCTCACCATCAGATTGTTCAAGTGTTGATTTTAGTACAATGCTCTTCTTTTTTTATGTATCTTCTTTGTCATTTTCATTTAGCCTCGTTTCATGCGTCATCAATGGGCCAATAAGTTCTTCAACAAAAAGTGTGTTGAGATCTTTGACTTCTTGGATGGCGGTCATCTTGGCCTCCTAATTCTTTGGTAGACACCTAAGAATTTTCTCACCATTTCATCATTAGAATAAGTCTTACTAAGAGATTTCAAGCCATTAATAATATCGGTGAAACGAATAAGCATATCACGTACAGATTTGCCATGCTTCATTTTAAATAATTCATAACTATGAACAAGCATGATAATTTTAGGTTCTTTAACTTGATTTGTGCCTTCATGTGTGACTTCTAACATGTGTCATATAGATTTAGCAGATTCACATGTAGAAATTCTATTAAATTTATTTTTATCAAGAGCACAAAACAAAACATTGATAGCCTTAGCATTTAAAGAAATTTTCTTTTTATCATCATCATTCCATTCACTACTTGATTTGGCAATATTTTTACCATCCATAGTTTTGAATGGAATGTGAGCACCATTTTAAATATCCCATAAGTCATAATCAATTGATTGAATATAAATCATTCTCGCTTTCCAATAAGTATAATCATTACCATTGAAAAATGGAGGTCTAATAGTAGATTGACCTTCAATGAAATAATCATTCATGGATGCCATAACTCAAGACGGTTAAGTCTTATGTATAGAGTACCAAGCCCTGATACTAATTGTAGGATAGATATGGCAACCCAATAAAGGACGAATATGTGATCGTGTTTAAATTAAAAACATTTCGCACTCAATGTTCAAGAATGAAGTTCAATGTTTCACGAGTTGAACTCTTGAAAAGATAAATAAATAATAGATAAAAGCTTTAAAGTAAATAATGCTTGCGATAATATAAATGTAGAAATATAAAGCAAGTAAATAAATTAATTACGGAAACTTCAAGTGCAAAAATTAAATTGTGAAAATTAAGTGCGAGAAATTGAAGTGCGGAAAATAACTGTGAAAAATTAAAGTGTAAAAAATAAATAGCACGAAATAAAAAGAGAAGAAGGAGAAGAAGATAGCCACACGATATTTTTACGTGGTTTGGAAAATCATATCCCTACGTCCATACTCTAAGGCCTCCCTTGGAGAGTTTTAATCTCACGATCTTCTTAAGGGTAAAGACCAAATCGTACAAACTCAATTGGCCTATGTGTGCCAACTAAACCTCACAAGACTATGTGGTTTGAGATTAAGTGATCTTTTACAATAACCCTCTCAAAAGAGTACAATCTTCAATCTAAGGTCACAAAAAAATAAACTTGCTCACTCAAGAAATTTGTAAGTATAAAGCTCAAAATATCAAGAGATATTTAAGAGAGTATTGAGAGAGTTTTAGGAGCAAGTCTCTTGGCTATGAATTATGTTTTGCGAAGAGAAATGAGATGCATTTATAGAGGAGATGGAGGTTGGGTTTAGGGGGAAAATTTTCAAATTTTTAATATAAACAAAGGAAAGGACACTCCATCCTTAATAAGGAGGACAAAAAATCATTGACTTAAAAGGAAATGAATACTCCTACCCAAAATAACACAATATGGTAAAAACCTATTTGGGTAAGCTCCATCTCTCTTTATCTACTTGAAATTGAAACTTACTTTGTTTGTGCTTTGTCATTATCTCTATCTCATGTATTTTATCTATTGTGCAACTGAGATGTGATTTTTGGTGTTTAATCTTTTTATGGATGGAGACTTTATTTAAGGATAGACATCCCTAAATAAATTGAGCTTCAATAAAGACAATTAAAATGAGTAAACTCCTAATAAAAATTACATGAAAGTAAATTTTTTCATGATCTTCAATTCTCATGCTTTATGAGCTCCTATGAAAATAAATATTTTTATGATCTTCAATTGGAATGCCTTGTGGTACATTTTCCAAAAGCATCTGTAAACTTGATTAAATTTATTAGAAACGTCAATATTTTGTTATCATCAAAAAGTATCTCATAGAGATATAAGGCTAATATTCTCCACTTATACATAATGAAAGATGAACACCTAATTCGTTTGCAACCTCATTCTATAGACAAGATGGGTAATTCTCTTCCAACCTCTTAGTTTCATAGACAATAAGAGTTGATGAAATGGTTAAATTCCAACACCTACACCTTGTGCTCTTGTATTTTATTCGAGTCCTAGCATACCTTTTGTCAAAGAAGTGTAACTTTGACAAAAACATTATCTATAATATATAAAAATGCACAAACATGGGATAAAGGTTTTTGATAAAACTATCCCTTAACCTTTTCTGAAAACTAAAAAATGTCCATGATCTATTACATATGTCAGCACATGGCTAAGTCTGTCGTATAGGGCATGTATGGTACCATGGATACCTAAAATGTGTGTGATGGTACCTAAAATATATTGAACATTGAGTTCCCAATGACATTTTTTTGTACTCACAGTACGGTGCTACAAAATATGTTGTCGGTATCTCAAATTTGTTGTTGGTATCACATTGTTCAACATATTTCAAGTACCCACGGTACCATACTAGCCGGTACTGTAGACTTTTCTGTCATTATATTATTTGTTTGTTTAATTGTGTGTGCAAATTAATAGTAAATAACTCATCTATATTTCTGAGTAGTTAATTTTGATAAGTTTGTAATGTAAAGATAGTAATATTTATTATTAATAATTATTATTGACTAATTAATTCAGTTTATCATAAATTAATCATCATTAACATTTTATCATTATATTATTGATTTGTTTAAGAGTTTATGCAAATGAATAATTAATCTCATAATTCTGATTAAGTTTTGATAATTTATAATGTAATTATAATTATTTTTATTTTTAATAAATATTATTAACTAATTAATTTAGTTTATCTTAAATAATAATCTACCTTTCCATATATAAAGAAATTCCCATGATCTCCTTATATGTCTCTTCATGTGCATTTTAACCGTTCAATATGCCTCTTCATTTTGACATTATAACACTTCAAGAGAGAGATGATTTCCTTGCAACCCTTTAATTTAGTCGAACCATTTCAACTTGATATCCGCCCATACTTATTCTTTGGTTTCATATGTGCCTATTGGGTTATTATCCAAATACCCTTTTCATTTTAGATAAAGGCCACGACCGTCGAGGCCTCCTACTCACCAAATATGACTGGGAGATAAGACCCTACATAGGGTAAAAGGACCAAAAAAGTATCTCGTGGCACTCGAGCATAGGAGATGATCGGACGAAAGACCTCAACCAAGGCGACCGTCTAACAAGGCCTCCTGATTACCAAGGCTTATCTGGAGAAAGATATCTGGAGAAAGACCCTACATAGGGCAAAAGGACCATGAATGTATCCCGTGGCACCTGAGGTCAAAGAACCCTTGGACGAAAGACCTCACCTAAAGCAACGGCCTAACGAGGCATCCTTATCACATAAGATGATTGGAAAAAGACCATTTCTAGGGTAAAAGTCCACGATAATATTTCATGGCATAAGATGCTGGGACGAAGTACTTTGATAATGGTCACAGTCGCCAAGACCTCATAACTTACCTAAGACGAATAGGAGAAAAGGCCTTACATAAGGTAAAAGGACCACTGTAATATTCCATGGTACCTGAAGTCACCAAATGACTACGACAGTAACATAGATAACTATGATACTCCAAGTCACACAGATGACAAAGGCATACAAAGTCGCCCAAATGACTACATTGGATCCAGAGACACCAGCTGGTTATAACACCCAATGTCACCCAGATGACTATGAGACTCGAAGTCACACAAATGACAATGGTACCCCTAGTCACACAAAAGGTTAAGTACCCCAAGTCACACAACTGACTAAGTACCCCTATTCACACAGATGACAATGGTACCCCTAGTCACACAAAAGGTTAAGTACCCCAAGTCACACAACTGACTAAGTACTCCTAGTCACACAGATGACTAAGTACCCTAAGTCACCCAGATGACTATATTACTCTACATAGATGATTAAGGTACCCGAAGTTACCTAGATAACTATGGTACCCAGAATCACAATTATAAAAATGACACTCTAAGTCACACTGATGACTACGACACCGAGATTAGAATCTCATAAACCTCAAAGGATCTTGGTACTCCACTGGAGATGACTCCAAAGGAACTCACCATCAAGGACTCGTCAAACACGATTTGAGCAAACGAGGCAAAGAGGGCTCCAAAACCTTCCACTAGAAAGCGAAAGCATTGATCAATTGCATGCACAAACACATAAGCATAGAGAAATGTAATGATAAGCTCATTAGAACAAGTAAGTCATTTCAAATGAAGAACGTCAACAAGACCCAATACAAACTCGCCGCTCGATAGGATACATTTGGTTGATATTCTGGGGGCATAGAAGCTAAAGACCTTCCATAAGTATCAAATATTGCCAAACCCAGGATATGGTGATTGAGGCATCACCCTATAGATACTCAGAAGTCATTCGTTCTCCAAGAAAATAACTGCTCGATCTTCATCAAAATAGACCAAAAAACTCAAACATGGTCTTACAAGAAAGAGTCAACAACTAAAGCATCAAAACCTTCAGTTTCCAGTCACGGCTTAGTTTCTAAAAATGTGACCATGGATGGTAAGAAGAACCATCGGGAAGCACGCCATTTCGAGTGTAATAACTCCATCATCCGTCACGAGACATGAGATGCCAAAGTAATGTACCGGATACATAGTCAAGTATATATCAACACGAGAATGCAACGCGGAATTTCAGAAAAAATGATATCCTTAAGAAGACCCAATAACGTCACAGCGTCAAGTCGACCTCACAGTAAAGCAACCCCAACGGACTGGCCGCCTTATCGCCTACACCAGATCAAAGGCATTCAATCTTAACACCAAGTATTCACCATACGCGTAGACAAAGGTGTAAAAGTTTTGTTGTTATGACCACTGATCCAATTCAAGCCGCCTGACTACCAAATGAAAATCATAGGGACTCGATCCCGATAATTAGTTGGAGCAACTCGAATAAACCTGAACCACAGAACTTCAGGTCCCAACATGATCCCGCACATCAGTAATCAAGATGATGAGATTTTTACCAATAGTCAATTGACAAATATGAAGAAAGATCGTTTCAGACATAAGATGCTCTGAGACGCCATCATGAACCAGCAACAAATACTTAGATATTTGGACACAAACTCTACTGTTTGACGATTTCAACACCAACATACGCTTAGCACTCGCTATGCTCCAGACTCAAGAAGTGGGGGAAAACTATAGGGGAGAAAAAACACCCGGGCTAAAACTCATTAATAATATTTATGAACAAGACCCAATACTCCCATTTCTCAGGTAAGACCCATATTAAGTCCAAACCGAGGACTCCTCCGTGACCGAAATCACCGTGATGACCGAGACACCCTCCACGACCAAATCGATGGACACGACCCCATCTATACTTACACTACCGAGATCACACGAATGACGAGGTAATCTCATACCTAGAATCATGGCTACTCGAGATAGCCAATATCATTTTCCTGTCATGATAAAATATAATAATCAGTCATACAAGAAAATGATAGGCACACATCAAATCTATCATGCAATCTCAATGGTAACTAAAATATCATGATCAGAGAATATTTTTCACGAGTATCTCTATTTCTTATGAAAATAAAAAAGAAGATACATTGAACATGGACGTTTGACTGATATACAAAATCATTATAAATATATGATGATCTCCATTAAATGGTAAGCAATTCTCCATATTGTTAATATTATTTTAAACATTTTATTGACTTGATAGTCGGAGTGCATTAGACGGGGCACCCTTCGGTGCCTTACCTATTGCTTTCACGATCGTTCTTGATTTTCACAAATCCCTAGATAATCACCGAACGACGCATGGTGGACTCCTCAACAGTTGATGATGACATATTTTTGCCAAAAATTTTATTGTTAAAGTTGTGAATCTAATATGACTCGAAGTAAAAAAAAAAGTTAATTTTAACTAACGCCCATAAATTTTAGGCCATTGAAGATTTACACCAAGGACTTATTTTTCTAATGGCGGAAAGTGGCGCGTTAGAAGTTGTACAACCACCATAATCGTGCTCTGTAACATCTACCGTGACAATTTTTTTCCATAAAAATGACTAAAATAGGTATGCAGGACTGATTTGATCTATTTTAAAGTTCAAAAAGTAATTTTGATCATTTTACTACATATCTTAAGTTCAAAAAAGACTATATTTTAACAAAATATAGTCTTTTTGCTAGCAGAAAGAATTAAAATGTCCTAAGCAAGTTCTAGCGAAAAATTATTATTAGATCTTAGTTTAACATTTCATCATTAAATTTTATACACATTAAACTAGAGTTTAGTAAAAAAATCATTAAATCTAGATTTAGCAGTCACTAATTGTAACTGAATTTTTTTAAATTAAACAGACAATTTAGTATATGATAAAAATCAGAGTTAAGGTCTAAAAATTGTTATTTTCTAAAAGAACGATAAAAATAGTGTGAAAAAAATGACACCGGGGTCCACTGCAGTAGGCCAATGAAAAACGAGTAAGTTTAAGGAGTTAAAAGCACACCAGCTCCTCCTCTTCGTTCTCTCTGTTTTCACGCTATATCTATATATATATACTCTTTCCTCAAGCACTGTACTCCCTCTTCGCTCTCGAACTCGCCTAGCGTATAAGCCGGGAGGATCTCTCTCAAGGTAGGCTTCAGTTCCTCTTTCTCTCTCTGCAGATTTCTTTTCTTCTTTTTTGAAAAATTTGTTTCAGTGATTCTGAGTTGGGGAGGATCTCTAGGGGTTTGAAATCTTTGGGTCTTAGCTGATGGCGTCAAAGCGGATCTTGAAGGAGCTCAAGGATCTCCAGAAGGATCCTCCTACATCTTGCAGCGCAGGTTCTCTTTTTCCCCCAATTTTCTCGCTCGAATTATATTAAGCCAATTCTTCAAGAGAGGGTTGACGGTTTTTTTTTTGGGGGGGGG
>QANY01003820.1:806843-874727 GCA_003255025.1 Datisca glomerata | reverse complement strand
GGGGGGGGGGGGCAATTTTTTGTTTGTTTTATTAACATGTTTAGGCGGAAATAAGCTTTCTTTGGTCCGTACAGTGAAATTTTTTTACATATAGATTGCAATCTATTTTTTTTATTTGGAAATTTGTTTGGAGCATGAAAATTTGAAGGATTAGAAGGTTTTATCTTAAATCTTGATGCCCTAGTTTTTTCTTGATGTCAAAGGCCAAAGCAATAATTTATGGTAACCGGTTTGAACTGTTGTTGCAAAAGATATAGAATCTGCAAGACTCCAAATAGTTATATGCATGGCCCCACTGCAATGTTTATGAATTTTAGCATTTTAAGCTCAATTTTTACTCTAGCAGTTCGATTCGCAATCAGATGCAGTGATACACCTTCATTGTTGATTGCTTTTTCCTGGAGAAATTTATAGCCTTAAAAGCCACCTCTCTCTCTTTTTTTCTACTCTCTTTTAGTAGTTGTTTTTTTCATTTGAATTTGTCTCTGAAAAGTTGTTTGTACTAGTGTGACTGCACAGAATTGTGGGATTTTTTTTGTTCAATTGCATCTAGTAAGTTTGAAAGAGTAGGTTTGATCATTTTTTATGTGTCAATAGGATCAATTGCCATTAAATGGTAAGCCCCCCCCCCCCCCCNAATGAGTAGGCCCCCCCCCCCCCCCCCCCTCTCTCACCCACCCACATCAAACACGTGGTAAGTTGAGTTTTTTGTAGTGGAGAATGATGATGCTTCCTTCATTTAAAAAAAATCTCCCAATGGGTTTTTGTAAGCATATGTCATGATAGACAGATAATAAACAAAATATTCATACCGAAATTATCAAATCAGAAGTCCTCCAAATTACTATTACACTGTGTAGTGTGTGTTGTTTATTTTGGAGTTTTAAGTGCTCTGCCTTTTTATCCATTCACCTGACATTGGATTTTTTATTTGCCCGCAACTATTCATAGCTCTTAGAGTATCAAACTCAAGAATCACTCTTACATAAAGATAAAAGGTCCTATGCCATACGCCATGATATTCTAGAGAACTGTAACCTAGCAATTTCAGTTTACCTGTTTGTGTGTTCTTCAGCCTTACATAATCATATTATCCATATTACAGATTCATTCTACATCTCATTAGACTGTAAATCATTCATTTCTTATGAAAATTTTCTTCAGTTCATGATTCAATCTGAATGCCCTGACATTTAAAATATATATGTAGGCCCAGTAGCTGAAGATATGTTTCACTGGCAAGCTACTATTATGGGGCCTTCTGACAGTCCATATTCGGGTGGGGTGTTTCTAGTCAGCATTCACTTTCCCCCAGATTATCCGTTTAAGCCACCAAAGGTACTTAGATGCAGTAAAAAAGCCAGTTGGTAAATTCTTTTGCTTTACAATCCAATGTTATAATTGTGCAGGTTGCATTCAGGACAAAGGTCTTTCATCCCAATATCAACAGCAACGGCAGCATTTGCCTTGATATATTGAAGGAGCAATGGAGCCCTGCACTCACCATTTCCAAGGTAGGTCTTAGTTGTCTCACATAACTTCCTACATGCATCTGAGAATTGGAAACTGTACTATACTTAGTAAAGATATGCTGTCTTATTGTGTTATTTGCCTAAAAAGGCTTCTCCTCTACGTCTAAGTAAGAAACTGAAAACTGTACTTTACAAAGATTTGCTGTCGTATTGTATTTCAATTATGTCTTTATCAAGATCATCATTTGATTTTGACGACTGGGAACAGCATTGATCTTTTCTTAAAAGCTTGGTGACAGAAAAGGGGGGGGGGGGGGGGGNGGGGGGGGGGGGGGGTGCTACTATGCAACAATGTGATGTAGGTGTCTCAGATTCCTTATCTGCCACACACCACCTAATGTTGACGAGTCTAAGGTTCATGTTGCTGGTAGTTGATTCTATGCTATTTATTCTTAGTGAATTGGCAAGTTTGTGTGATGCTTCGTTCTTGATCCAAATCCTGCAAAGCCCTTCAATTGCTGTGAGAGGCCATTGCACCATCAAAGATGTTTAAGAGAAGGCTTGTATAGACTATCGGATGCTAACTCCCGGTTCGCTGTTACCCCAGACATGTTAATAATGTAGTTCATCCTTGCATCCAGCGTTAAAGCTTACTATAAACCAAGGAAGAAAAATCTATTTAGTGTTATAATTGACATATTATCCTATGTTTATGTTGTTTGCTGGGACTTGATATTTATAGACTATTTATGTATGTGTACTTGTGTATGTTCAAGAATTTTAATAGCCGCTGGATTTGTGTATCATAATTATTTTCGTGGTTTTATATTATGAGGGTTGTATGACTTTTAACTGTTAGGGGTATGCCTAATCCCACAGAAGTAGTTGAATGTAGGATTAGATGTACTATATCAGTTTGGAATATCATGTGCTCCTTTTCAATAGTTGAAGCTGTTTTGTTATGAGTTATTTCTAAGTGAAGATTTATTCTTTTTCCAGGTACTGCTTTCGATCTGTTCACTCCTAACGGACCCGAATCCCGATGATCCTTTGGTGCCAGAGATTGCACACATGTATAAGACTGACAGGAGCAAGTACGAGACAACTGCAAGAAGCTGGACCCAGAAGTATGCTATGGGTTAGCGTGCAACTTTGTAGTAAAGGAGGGCATCTTCTATTATCATGTTTTGAATACCCTGTAGTTTTGAATCTAGTATCATGTTTAAATCTTTAATACTTGTATGTTTTCAAAAAGAGAGAGTTCTATAGATTGCCCTCGCTACTTAAAGTGTTAATCGTGGACGAATGAACTTATTCAAATAATCTATTAACGTGGGTGATCAGTAACATATTCAGAAAACATTTTGGGCAGTCGAGGTCACAGATTATGATGTTAATAATCTGTAGGAGTGTTCATTGAGTTTGGTTTGGTTTTGATTTTAAATGAGTTTTTAACCAAATCAATCTGGTCGGTTTTGTAATCAAGTGACCCAAACCAAACCAATTGCATTTGCAGAGGAAACCGTTATTTGTTGGATTGAGTTGGGTTAACAGTTTTTCTTGTATTGTGAGTTAATTAGTAATAGAAAAGAATTTTAGTTTCGCAGGATATATTAAATTTTGTTATATATCTAGTTTAATAGAATAAATAATCAATAATTTAATATGAAAGAGAAAGAATTGTCGTTGCGGGTGGAGTAAGGTTGAAGTTTATGTTTATGAGGTTAAATAATTTTTGTTCTCCTCACTTCTTCTTCATTGGATTGATTCGGTTTGATTTGATTTAGTTCATAATAGAAGTGAATAAAAAATAAACCACTTTTATTGGTTTTTAAAAATGAAAATCAAACCAAACTAATGTTAGAATTTATCACTTGATAAACAATGGTTTGAATTGGTTTAAGCGAATTGGTTGGTTTAATAGTTTTTTAACACCCCGATCTTTAAACTGTCATATTATATACTTATTCTCTTTTAAGTTTATATAAGTGTTTTCTCTTTTTAAGTTTATATTAGTGTTTTTCATATACCACTCTCGAGAGACATTTCTAAGAAAAAGAAAAGAGACTACACGGAATTGTGCCTTTCGCTCTACTTATATACCTTTCTATAGCACGAAGGAAATGAAAAAAAAATTATAGTGAATTTTAGTTTTAATTCTTTGGTTCTAGTGATGAAAAAAGTAACATAAGAACAAAGTTTCCTTCTCTACTGTCTTTTCTTCTTAATTTTTTATGTCCAAGCCTTAGTACTAGTATTAACGCATTTGGGAAGAATGATAATTTTATAAAAATAATAGTTAAAAATAGCTCATGAAAAATAACAGTTTTAAATATAGTCCACTAATTGATACTATATAATAAATATATTATATAAAATTCAAAAAATGTTCTTGTTATTCTTAAAAGAAATCAACTCTATTTAAAATCTAAAAGAGTCATTTTTACATATAAAAAAAATATAAGAATCATTCTTGCATCTAGATTTTTTTATTTAAAATGAAATATACACTACAATTTTCATTAGTATATATCCGAGAGAACTATGAAAATGGCCAAAAATAGGGGTGAATTGCTATTCTTAAAAGAAACCAATCACATTTTAAACCTAAAATAGCCATTCTTGCATATAAAAAAACATAAGAATCATTTTTGCATGTAAAATTTTAAAATGGATTATACACTACAATTTTACTAGTATATATTTGAGAGAACTACGAAAATGGCTAAAAAAGGGTGAATTGCAAAAATGTCCGATTTGTTTTTTTACAAAAATGACCGGAATAAATTATTTAATTACCAAATTACATAGACATAAATGTAATAAATTTATTTAAACCTATGCAATTTTGTAAATAAATTAGTCACATCGGCTATTTTTTATTATTTTTAAAAAAAAGTTTTCCCACCATTTGATAGGTCACGCTGATTTTGTCATTTTATCTATACATTATAGGTAGATGGTATTAAGGACTTGGACTTCATGCCAACACTAAACTTTTAGCCTTACCAGGGGCGGCTCGACGAATATCGGGTTCCTAGGCGAGATTATTTTTTTTATCAAAAAAGTTTTACATATATGTTAAAATACTTATGTAAAGTCAATTATAATTATAAATCCTTAGTTTTGGAGAGAAAAATTATTAATCACGTTTTGTATCAAATTTTATTGATCTGTTTTTTAGCTAACAATTTATTTATGAAAATATAATTATTTGAGAAATTGTCAATAACATGCTATAAGCTTCTCATAATTGTGTATTTTAACTATTAGAGTAGTACTTAGGCGTGGATTAATTTTTTAGTTAAAATTTAAAAGTGTTTATTCTAATTAGTAAAAAAATGAAAAGTATATATTATTGAGGTTGAAAACAAAAAGAGAGATTAATAGTTAAAAGTTAGAAATTGTAATGATGCCCTTTTGTACAGTCCAAAAGAAATTTATAGAGAGAAAAAAGAGGCCCAAATGAGAAGAGGTCCATCTTGAAATAAAAAGAAATATAAATGATACTATTTAGATATGTTTTTAATTTTAAAATCAATTTTATTCACAAAAAACATCAAATATAGTATTTTTATAAAACATAATTAAAAATTTTACTTACTAATTCACCATTTTATTGTTTAATTTAAATATATAATCATACCTATTTTTTCTCTCTCTATATTTATATCCATTAAATCTCTCTAAGAGGGGGAGATAGTGTGTGATTATAGATTTCCTTCTATCGCTCTTTTTTATGTTTTTGTGCTATTTATGGGATTTCCAAAAAAAATCAAAAGATGGTTTGAGTTGTTTATGGAGTTTTCATTTTTTTTTAAAAATTATTAAATGACAGTAAAAAGTAAAAGATATAATAGGAAGAAATGTGTTTATGGTTAGTAAACCCATAAAACATGGAAACTTAATGTCCAATTTTATATTAAATTTCTATATTGTAGTTACTTCTGTATAGTCCTAAAAGGAAATGTTCTGAACTAAAGGGTAGTAAGTAAAAATTTGAGGCCCTATTTTAGTGGGGGGCCTTAGGCCCAACCCAACTATAATCTGGTTGGTTTTCTTTCATTACTGGAGTGTTTAAGGCTATGAACTATTGGAATCCGAATATCAAACTTATTATGCACAAATAAAATATGCATTGTTTTTTCATGTAAGTGTTTGAATTATTACCAGAAATGTGTTTTTTTTAGATTCAAAATAGTGGAGTAATGTGTTGTTTAGTTTGGCGATGTTCTTTGAGTTAAAAAAGTGTTTAGTGTAGGTATAAATTTAGATGCAAAAAGTGGTGCATAAAGACATTTTTAGAGTGTGAATAGAATTATATGAGAAAAATGTGAACTTGTGATATCAAGTATGAAAATATTTTTCAACCCACTCGTGATAATCATCAGCCGCGTGAAGGCCAATGAGAATTGTTTTCCAACCCTAATATAAAATAGAAACTACTTTGATGAGCGAAAAAAATGAAAGTTTGAGTTACGATCACGATTTAGGCTAAATAAGATTGTTTTATCAACTAATGTAAAATATTGAGTTTTTAATACTCATCACTTCATTGAGTTTTTAAACATTTCTCAACTTTTACATTTGTAATGCTTTGCAAATTGCACTCTCAGAATCTTTGATTAGGTTTTTTTTTCTGCGATGATGATTAGTTAGTTGAAAGTTGACTCATTTTACCCATCTACTTAATATTTAAAAGGATAGTTGAGAAATATAGACATTCTCTATAGTTGGCGAGTCGGTTAAGGAGTTTTGGATTGTCAGATTTGATGTATACGGCTCATATCCCACAAAGTTGTCAAATGTTCAATTAAAAAAAATTATTTTTTAATTGACCTGATTTGAACTGTATAGATCTGATCTAGATAGACTATAGACCAACTTCTCATGTCATTAGCTTTCCAATGAAAGTATGGTATGTCTAGATTAAAATTCCAACATTTTTTTTAAATCTAGCTACATTTAATAGATAAACCACGCAACTTATAACTTCATATAGAAAATTCAACGCAACTAGGGATGTGGCTTAATTTTTCTTTTCTTATGAATGCAATTAGAGCACAATTTGGGAAAATATGCAACAATTCGAACATAAACAAAACGTCTACCCTTCCGACAATGTCTATAAAAATTCAAACATGTAGGGCTATATAAATCCAATAGACAAACCTATCCAACTTTTCCCAACACTAAAAATCTAAAATCATTTTCTTTTCTTTTTTTCATAATTGGCTACATCTCTTATAAAAGAGTCTATAGGATTTTAGGGCTACAACCTTGGTTCTAGCTTTCTCCTCAGTTCTATAGCTTTTATAGGCTTTTTCCAATCTCCTTAGGGCATTGGAAAGAAGTCAAGAGATCTTATTTGGAACTCTTTTGTTTGGATTTTCTATTTTCAATTTCCTACTAACCAAAATAAAATTTATCAAATATATAAATTTAAATTTTCATTTTTAAACAAGCTTTCAGAATATTTATGGATTTTATTCACGGGAAATTGCAGTCCAACGTGTTTAGTGAATATAAATTTATTAAGCAACAATATTATTTACTTTATAATCACTTTATTTTTTTTTATTTAAACTCGTTTCTAAATGACATACCATGATGGTCCAAAGTAATAAACTAGTTTAATTTATTTGTCAGTCAATCTCAATTTAATTTTCAATAATATCTGCCTAGCTAAGTAGCTAGCTTTATTAGCCTAAATGAAGGGCAGGGCCACTTATCAGTCAATTTTTTATACTAAAACATACCGAGTTATCCATGCTAAGCTCTAACAACAAAAATAATACTAGGCTTGATTTTACTAGCCTTTGTTAATTGAACCTCACGTGACTGAGCTGAATCTAGTATCTTTGACTGTGAGACTGTGATAGTTGGATATATAAATACTTTAAATTTTAAATTATCTAAAATTAATAAAAAAAAATCTTAAAACTAATTCTATCAAGTTATCGTTAAAAAATAATTAAAACGAAGTCGTTTCAACACTACAACAAATGTCCTTTAGTACATGGATAGCCAATACCCATCTCCCTCTTCATTAACCAAATACCCAAACACCCGCATCTCCCCCCTTCGTCCCTTCTTCGAAGCAAGCAAAATACCCCCATCTTCGTCACTTCTGTTCTGAAACAAAAATACCCCATCTCCCCTCTTCATCCCCTCTTGACCGAACGAAGCTCCTCCCCTCTTCGAAGAAAGCTTCTTCCATGCCCATTTCTCTTCGCCCCTTCTTCGAAGCAAAATACCTCATGTGTTCGATTTCTGCAATTTTCTCTTTGAGTCCTGCCATTTCTCTTCGTACGACTTGAGACGTTTTCTCTTCAATTCCTCTCTGATTTGGGTAGATCTTTTCATGTCCTCTCTGATTTCCGTAGAAACCCCCCATCAATTTCTAGTCCGCGATTTTGGTATGATTTTCAGTCTGATTTTATTCTGATTTTAGGTCTGGGTTTAGTTTGATTTTAGTCTGATTTTTACTCTGATTTTAGTCAGATTTCAGATTTTCGAATAGCCACGATCTAAGTTTGAGTTTTCTTAGCTTCATTGCCAGATTTCATTCGGTCAAGAGGGGATGAAGATGGGAGATGATGGGATATTTTGCTTCAGAACAGAAGGGACGAAGATCGGGTATTTTGCTTGCTTCGAAGGAGGGACGAAGCGCNGGGGAGGGGGGAGGATGGGGGTCTTTGGGTATTGGGTTAATGAAGAGGGAGATGGGTGTTTGGGTATTGGGTTAATGAAGAGGGAGATGGGTGTTTGGGTATTGGATTAATGAAGAGGGAGATGGGTACTGGCTATCCATGTCTAAAAGAGATTGTTTTAAGTGGCCTGAAATGATGTAATTTTGATTAATTTTTAACGGTAATTTGATAAAGTTAGGGTCATGATTTTTTTTGTTAGTTTTAATTAGTTTAGAGTTTAGAGTATAATATTTTATAGATCAGGATTTAAAGTATTTAATGATGATAGTTTGAGGTACAAAAGTATAATTTTTTTCTAATTCTTAACTAAGCATATTTGAAAGAGGAAAAACAAGTATTTCCATGGCAACAATTTTCTCATGAAAAATCTAATACCATAATAATTTGACGTTGAATGGAAGAAGAAGGGTTCAAGAATAGTACTAGCATTCATTCAATATATGGTTTGTCACAAACAACTGTTACAACCTAATATATGCACATTGAGAGAGAGCTCGAGAGAGGAAAGAAACAGACGAAGAAAGAAGTTAGAAAGAAACTAACAGCCTCAAATAATAACAGAAAACAAATTCTTACTCTCTCACATACTCGATCAGTAGAGTTTTCATCTATGCTTGCAATGTAGTGGTTACTATACTGAAATGTTTATGATCATTTGAAGCATTCATTTCCTTAACATCCCCCCTCAAGTGCAATGGAGAGTTAACTACCTTGAACTAGGACTCGAGATACTCAAATCTCAGAGTAGATAAAACTTTGGTAAGCAAGCCAGCGAGCTGGTCAACAAAGGGAACAAAACGAACCTTAAGTTATCTTCTATTTATTTTATCTCTGATAAAATGTAAGTCCAATTCAAGATGCTTTGTTCTAGCGTGTAAGCTTGGATGGAGAGAGACTTTGATGGTTGCAATAATAAACAAGCTGAAACAGTCCCTTTTAAGTATCTCAGAATTCTCTTACAAGCTTGCAGTGAATCATGGTTGGTTTATGCAAATACTGACTTAGTTTGTTCACAATGAACCCTATATCAGGTATGGACATTTGCAGATATTGTAGAGCACCAATTGTGCTTCTGAAAATGGTTACATCACGAAAGGGTTCTCCTTTTATCTCAGTCAAATTCAGAGAAGTACTAGCAGGTGATGGAGCTGGTTTAGCTCCATCCATCTTGGTTTTAATAAGAAGGTCAGTTATATACTTGGCTTGAGACTGAAAAAAAACCCAGAAGAATACCAGCAATTCCCAGAAAATAATAAATCTGTCCTAAATCCTTTAAACCAAAACACTTGTTTAGATCATGAACAACTTTGTTTATCAGCTGAATATTGCTACCAGTGAGTAGTAAGTCATATACATACACTAAGAGATATAAAACAGCTTGATGAGTCTGATATATAAATCGAGAAAAATCTAAAATGGAAGCTTTAAAACCCCATTAAAGAAGAGTTGTCCTTAGTCTCCCATACGAAGCTCTTGGAGCTTGTTTCAACCCATAAAGAGCCATATTTAGCTTGAAAACATAATCAGGTTTAGAAAGATCCTTGAACCCTTCAGGCTGAGACATGTAGATAGATTCTTATATAAATCCATTTAAAATGCATTATGCACATCAAGATGCTTGACAGACCACCCAAATGATATAACCAGATGAAGAATGATCCTAACAATGTTTAGCTTCGCAACAGGATGAATGTCTCTGTAAAATCAATACCAGGAATTTGACTGTACCCTTTTGCAACCAATCGTGCGTTAAATCTCTCTATACTTCCATCCTGGTTCAGCTTAACCTTAAACAGCCACTTATTCCCAACAACAATCATTGGGGGAAAGAAGGGAACTAAATCCCACGTTTGATTCTTAATTAAAGTTATATATTCCTTCTCCATAGCATGCTTCCAATTAGGTTTAGATAAAGCTTCCTTTACAAATTTAGGTTTAGCAGGATAAGGTTGCAAATGAAGAGGATGTTTTATGGTAGAGAAGGCTTTGGGTTTGTAAATGCCTAGTTTTGATCTAGTAACCATTGGATGCTTTGAAGTAACAGGTGGAGGTAAGGATGGAACATTAGCTTGATTTCTAGATGCAGAGTTCACAACTGGTAATTGTAAAATAGATTCGAGTGTAATATTTATGTATAGGTGAGGAGCAATAGAAGGAGGATCAAATGGCACAGTTGATGTCTGAGGTGGAACATTTGATGTAGAAGTTGAATTATCACTTATAACCTGTTGTTCATCACAAAACTCAGTACAATCATTAGTCAAAGAATTACCTTGAGATGGAGGACAAATGACTTGCTCCTATGAAGGTATGAGATTTTGATTTAAGCATTTAGAGAAGGTAGAATACCAAGATGGACCTAAAACATGTAATTTGTGACTTGTAGAAACATATTTGACAAATATTTGCATATATGGAAAGTGAGATTTATCAAAGATGACATTTCTAGAAAGAAAAATTCTACCAGATTTATGCAAACATTTATATCCTTTGTGAGCATCTGAGTATCCTAAAACTACACATAAATCAATATGAAAATCAAATTTATGAGTTTTATAAGATCTCAAGTGTGGATAACAAGCATAACAAAAGGTCCTAAGTAAGCTATAATCTGGTTTTTGGTTAAAAAGAACCTGGAAAAGAGAAGCAAAAGACGATATGGGAGTGGGCAATCTGTTTATCAAGTAGACTGAAGTTTGAAAAGCTTCCCACCAAAACTCTAGGGGCATAGAAGATTGAGCGAGAAGAGTTAGACCAAGTTCCACAATGTGTCTATGCTTTCGTTCAATAGAACCATTTTGTTGATGTATGTAGGGACAAAGATGTCTAAATTTAATTCCATGTTGTTTAAGGAATAAAACAAAATGTCTAAACTCACCTCCTGAATCTAAATGAAGAGTCTTAATTGAAGTGTCAAATTATTTTTCAACCAGAGTTTTAAAGGTTTTAAAGACCTGAAGTGTTTTTGACTTGAGTTTAAGAAGAAAGACCCAATAAAAAAAATATTAAAGTCATCTAGAAAACATATGTAGTATCTATACCCTTCTTTTAAAATTTTTGGAGAAGGACCCCAAAGATCATTGTAAATGGGTTCTAATGGTTTTTTACCTAGATTGAGATATGGGAAAGGGTAAAGTCTGACTTTTACCCCTTTGACAAGCAGCACAGAAATTGGGTAAGTTCTTTACTATATGAACTTTCACATCTTTAAGAACTTGGCTAAGGACCTTGTTGTTAGGATGACCTAACTTTTGGTGCCATATATTCACATTATTTGACATACAAACACTCATAGCAGCAATTTTCATATCATTTAAATCAATATTTTTAGACTTATGCTTGACAGAATGAGGTTGCAGGCTTACAATGGAACATAAGGCGTAGGATAATTGGAAGCAAGCATTTTATTGATATGAGTATTTTTTGTACGTTGAGTGTCAATACAAAAGGCTGAACAAGCTAATACATTAGTATTTTGATCAAAAGATTCAGAATTACAGGGAAAAAGTAAAACAGAATTGATGAAATAAGTAAGAACTTGAGGACCACCAGAATCAGGGCAGTCAATTTGTACAAACCATCTCTAAGCATTCCTTGAAGAAGAAGATTTTACGCAATTTTGTGCTTCAAAAGACAGATATTAGAATGAAATTCAACAAATACATCATTGTCATTGGTTAATTTGGAAACGTTAATTAGATTTTTCTTAATATCGGGAACAAAGAGAATAAACTTTAACTTTAAGGGATGATGCTGCAACAGAATCTAGAGAAGGATAAGCTGAAGGGGAAACCATAAATGCAGAAGGAGTACCTCCAGTAGGAAAAACATTTGAGTTTGAATTGTTATTAGGTTGTATCATTTCATATCGATAGTAACACGCTACAGCTGAGTACCCTGGTTTGCCACAGACTTGGCAAATAATTCTGTTGCTACCAAAACCACCATTTCTTCCTCCTCTAGAACCTCTCCTTCTGTTCATTCTCACTTCCTTGTCTTTCAATCCTGCTTTCTTGACACATGAGCAATGACTAAACTTCTTTTACACCAAGATTATCAGATCTTGATGTAATGTTGCATACAACAGGGTTGTATCCGAGACCCAAACCATTCACAATGTACATGATTAATTCTTGTTCTGATAAAGTTTGTCCTGCAGCTATAAGAGTGTCACAAATTCTCCTCATTTTATCACAAAATTCAGTGATAGACACAGCACCTTTATTTATACTTTAAAGTGATCATCTCAACTGGATCATCCAGGTTTTAGATTTATTTACAAAACTTCTCTCTAACGAGCTCCAGACTTATACTGAAGTGTTATACTGGGTGACTGTACCAAGAACACATTCTGTCATAGATCCTCTTATCCAACTTAATAGAAGTTGATCTTTTCTAAGTCATATCTTGTAATCTGGGTTGATCTTTCCTCCATCGATATATTTCACTGGAATTTCTTCTGGATGAAAGACTATCTCCTCTAATCTGTGGCCATAAATTGTTGGTTCAATTTGTGATCTCCACGACACATAATTGTTGCGTTCTAGCTTGACTGATACTGCACTGATTAATGAGTTTGAAAAAAAATTGAGGAAGCTGCATAATTGTTCACAGAAGTGTTGATGATTGTTGTATTTGAATCACTTACCATGGACGTTTTTCCTTCTTGATGCTCTGATACCATGAAAGGAAGAAGAAGAGTTCAAGAATAATACTGGCCTTCACCCAATTATTATCCGTCACAAACAACTGATACAACCAATCTAATATATGCACACTGAGAGAGAGAGAGAGAGAGCTCGAGAGAGGAAAGAAACATACGAAGAAGGAAGTTAGAAAGAAACTAAAAACCTCAACTAATAACAAACAATAACATAAAACTAATTCTTACTCTCTCTCACATACTTGATAAGTAGAGTTTTGATCTACTGCTTGCAATGTAGTGGTTGTTGTACTGAGATGTTTATGATTGTTTGATGCCTTCCTTTCCTTAACAGACGTGAAGCACCATATGTGTTATACTGGGTTTTCTGCAACGGTTCTTAACTGTGGTAATAAATGAAAAAATGTCGTAAAATTTTTACTGTTATTCTAAAAGATGTCATTTAACTTGACAGTCTATTCAACCACCGTTGTAAATAATCAATATCATGTGTTATTAAAACCAAGACAGTGTCATAAATTAAATTGTCATCGTAAAAGATGTCTTTATCACGCAGTCTATTCAAGATCTGTCGTAATAGAAGATCTTGCCGTAATAAAAACCAAGATAGTGTAATAACATTTAAGCTGTCATTATTATAATAGATGTCATTTAGCATGCTAGTCTATTCAAGAAGCGTTGTATCTTAATTTATGACGATTTTATAAAATGTTGTAATAGATCTTTGAGACGGTTTTGGTTTTCTCCTTTGTGTTTTTAAGTATTGGTTTACACGTGAGTAAAAAAAGTAGGAAATAACTTTACAAAAATTCAGAACATGATTCTTTATACACGTATCTATGAAATCAAGTATGGAGTTAATATTTTACTCACTTTAAATTGAGTATCCATTTCCTCTCTTTTCTGCTAAAATTGGAAATCATGTATTGCATATATTCGTACGATTGAGTCATTAGGTTTTTGAAATAGTGTACAAGGATGTGCTTCAAATCATTACTATTTGACTCAGCCTTGTTGTAAAAAAGTCAAAGAATCTCCCTTAACTGTGCTTGCATTTTTCATTGCACATGGCTTTCCCTATGTGTACATATAAATCTTAGTCCCTTCCCAGGCTTTTTCTTCCTTCTTTCTTTTAGTCAATTTGCACAATACTAGTCATTCTTTAGTTGCAACCTGCACATTAACAAAGAATCAAGTTAACTGATAAATTATTGAATGAGAAATAAATAAAGTATAATAGTATTGAAATATATCATGTATATTAGATGGCTTGACATCCCTCTTTTATCATCTCACATTAGATGAATTGTTAATTAGCCATGAGTAGAAGTAAAAAATGAAGTTCAATTCTATAATTTGGTGTGAAATATAAAGTTCATTAGAGTATCTATATCTTATTTGTATTGACTTCAATCACAATGTCCACACCTTTGAATCAACCATAAACAAACATATTTTTGCCATCTAAGTAAAATGTTTCAATATAAGTTATCTCGTTTTTAAACAAATGATTAGCTAATACCGCATTACTCAACTCATTATCGGTAATATTTTCATGATAACTATTTCTTTCATTTGAGGTTAAAACAATTGATCGTTTTGGATTTTGTGGATCTTTAATATAAAAAACTTATTTAACTTGCAACGCCAAAATGAAAGGATTAGTTATGTGACTCAATCTCGCAAGATCAACTAATGTGAACCCAAGTCCAATTCCATCAACTTTAATGTCATTATTGTTCTCAACTCAATTACAATTGAAAACTGAATGCCTTAACATACTGTAATTAAAGCTTCTAAATCTCTTGAATCACTCCATGAAAGAGAAGTCACATTATACAACATTGAAAGGATTTTGACTGTCGCGAACATCATGGAGAAGAGATGATAGTGGGGAGGGAGTTTAGTGTCGCGACTTGCGAATGACATGGGAGGTTGAAAAACGTCGTGTAGGATTCGTATGTGCATGGTTAATAGGGTTTTTATATCACTTCAAAATGACATTATTTTACAACCTTTGAAACCTACCACATCATAATAAATCCTTTTCGCGTCAATTTTCACATTATTGTGATAGAGTAAATATCTTTTGCGACACACTTATCATCATTATCGTGGTACAAACTTACAACTAGGGCTTTGTTCCACCATCGTGTTAAATAAGTATATTTGACGACAGTAATACAAGCATTGTTTGCTGCATTTAGCGTGTGATCTTTTGAGTAAAAATTACTCATGTATCATTAAATGCTAGGTTGGCACGTGATCTCAGTTTCTTCTGTTTTTAGACTTAGACTTAAGTGACGGTAGTGGGCAATAATCAAAAGAAAATTAAACGTTAGGGGGTATTAGTAAGAAATAGGTGTGGGGTGAGTTTAATATAAATGCTAGGTTGGAGGGTCTATGATAATTAGCACAATATAATGTGATAGTTGTATGATTTTTGACAATACTCTTTGATATATATGAAGAAATTCTCTTTCAAAGCATTTTTATTTTTTAGTGTTAATATGGTGACTATATCATTTTTTCAAGGACCTTATTGAATCACTAACCATTCGCTCGTTGGCCGCTCAGGCTCCGCGCTTCAAGTTTGTTATCCTAACCGTTTCCTCTACTTCAGTGGGAGCTTGTTTAGTTCTCAAGCTAAACTTTCTAGCTTCTCCTTGGCAAGTGATTCATCAAATACCCAGACACTAAGTATTCAAATCATTCTATCATCGATGATAATCTGTGTTACATAATATTATATTTATACAATATGGTTTTGGTCCCCATAAAAATAAAAGGAAAAAAGTAAATGGAGTTTAGTTGTGTCTCATTTGAACTACTTGTTTTACTTATCTTCGGGAACGGAGACCAATGTCTTTTTGATTTTTATGTCTAACAACATTGCATTTGGCATATAAAGTCAGAACTACTTCACTAAAATAATCTCTGCAAAAAATTCATTAAAATAATAAACTTTCTATCTGATTTTTTTAAGATATTAGAAAATTGGTTGTGGAAAGCTTAATGCATTATAAAAAATCAAATCAAAATGCCCCGGCAAAGAAGTCGTGCGCACGAGTTGGAAACTTTTAAATACTAAATAACAATAACTTTGTCCCATAAAATCAGGTCTTAATTAATTAATTCTTAATTTTAATCTCCATTTAATGCATTTGAAGGTTTGTCTCTATTGAGACAAGAATGACTCCATACAAGCTGACCCCCACTCAATTTTTCTCTATGATTAATTGATGATGTGGCCACTGTCTAAACATTGAAGAAACAGTCTTTTCAAGTTAGATTAGTTTATAATTTAGTCTAACTTTAATTAATTGCCAACTTTAAATTCATTTTTTTGGAGTTCAATTATTCTTTAATCATTGTTTGAACTTCATTTTTAAATGATATATTAGTTCTAATCATTAGCTAATAGTTCCACTTATAAGCATTGCTTTTTGTTGGACCTTAACATTGTGTTGGGTATTAATGGTATCTCTGACCGTTTGTCCAACTTTTCTTGGCTTTTAACACATGCTGAAGAGTTTCGTCTGATTTGGTATTCATATTTATTGTCGAAAGAAAATTTTATGTCAATGCATTAGTTTTAGCACCTTTTGATATGATTTGTTGAATAAATTTTTTGTTTAATAGATATGCATTGAGCAAATGAAAGCATGTTTAAGCAAGAGAGAATTGGGGTTATTTTGAGTTTATTATTTTTGACAAATTAACAAATTTATAGAGATTAAGCAGCGATGACGGTTTGTACCCACAATGTTATCTATACGGTTGTAATGACTTAATGTTGTGCATCAATCTTATTTGTCTATTTACAACCAAAAGGATACCTGACCATTATGATTTTCACTTAAAGTTTATTTATTGATAATATATTAAGACTAAAAAAATAATCAACTGTTAAAAAAAATGGAGACATCACTATACAGAGCATCATATAATGGAATAGTAAATATATGTTTAACTTAAAATGCAAGTCACTTGGGCAGTTTCATATTGCAGGGAATAGTACAATTTGCTAAGACAGAAAATGTTGTGAAAAACATGTCAGAGACAACTATATAAATTCAGAGGCAGAAAGTTATTAGTGACTTTCATTTTCATTTTAAGTGAGAACATAATTTACCTTAATTATAGCATTTAATGCATGTAGAGATTAAATGGGTTTTCGAGGACAGTTATTGTGAAGAATTTATTGTTGCATTAATGTTGCTTCAAATTGTTAGAAACAAGAAGGAAAATCTTGTAGTATAATACAATGCCATTATTCTATATGAGTTGAAAGACGACTGTGTTTTTTACATCACAGTGTAAAATATAGATTAATAAAGAAAAATACATTTTCCTGAGCATAGCATAATAATGTCATATTATTTATGGGTTATATGGGTTGATAGTGTATTTTCTCACATCAAGAGTAAAATATAAATTAATGGAAAAAATATTTTTAATTACAAAATGAATAGCTGCTTTCACAATCAACAACACCCGTAGATTATTTCGAATTTTTTTTAATTATTACATGTAATTTCATAATTAGAAAAAAAAACTGTTGAAGGATAGGATAGGGTTGACATTATAAATGATAGTGAAGAACTTAACCTAACCCATTATAGATTTTTGACATTAATTCTATATTTGAGGTTTGTCTCCTCCAAACATTGCCTACCTAAACCCTCAATTTGAGGGCTTAGAACCACTTTTCGTGTACAAAGTATAAATGAGCTTTCATTATAGGATTTCTACAAAATGCAAAAAGAAAAAAAACACTCTATTGTATTATGACAATGTGACCACGTCTTTTGTATTTGGACAATGCTACCATATGATTTTGAATACCGAGTTAGCAAGCGATCTAATATGGTTGCTAGAAAAAAAGATGAAGATGTAATGATGAAAAAAATGTATGAATTTTAATAGATCAAGTTTCTCTCAATTTATTACAAATATGAAAGAATCATGTTTGATATGAATAGTTGAAACGAGATACAACAATTCATATTAGTTAACAGATCTCAACTGAACTGTTTTTTATTGAACGATTTAAATTAATTAACAGATCATATATCATGTTAAAAAGAAAACAAACAATCGATTTCATATATTATAAATCAAGACAATGTGAAAGATTACTAATGTACTTTTAATCAGATCTCTAATCATCATAATAAGTATTTGACTCTACCTGATGTGAAATTCATTTCTATAAATTAATCAGTTTTATGACAAAAATATTAATGTCGTTTTTAGAATTTCATAGCATGTTAAATTAATGGTTAAATGTGAAGACACCTCTAACAATTTGGTTGTCTTGTCATCACATCTTGCATTATTTTTAACGAATTTAATTCAAGCACTTTAACAGTTTTGTAATGACGTTCCTTCTAAAGTAGAAACTGTTAAATTTAACGTCTTTTAACCTAAATAAATCTATTTTGGTTTTTTTTTCTAAAACCTTTCTAACACAATATCCTTCGAAAAAATCAGATTAATTAAACAATTTATAGGGAAAATATATTGAGTCTCTCAATTACATATCAGACACAACAAAACCTTAATCAAACTAAAATGATCATGGATTCAAGCACATGAGAAAGGGGAATAGATCCCTCCTGTTGAACAGGAGGAGATTATGTTGGAGAAATCGTGACCGTCTGTAAACGGTTACTTGAGATTAGTGCTACACGTTAAATGAGATATCATAAATTTTTTTTATTTTTTCATTTTTTTCTTGTAATTGAATCTTGACCATCCATTTTAAAAATGGACGGTCAATATTCACATAACCCTCAAAACAGGAGAGGATCCGGGTCCATGAAAAAGTTATTGGAAGATGATAATATGGCAGGATATACATGTAAATGTTCTGCTTAAATACACTAAATTCACAATTTCATATGTGAGCGCGTGTTATAAAAAATAAAAATGCAGAAACTATATTCACTAAAAAAACAAAACTTTTGATGTAAGTTGCATATATGTTTCCACGGTTAAACCAAAATTTTAGTATTGAGTCTCTCATGTTCTAACGAACATGAGAGTGGGATGTTGATTCTAGTCCGTCCATTCACAAAATGGGTGAACCGGATTTGTATTGTATTAAAAATAACTTAAGTAAAATTAAATATGGTTTGATTTTTTAATTTTAATACTCAACAAATCAGACAGTATGGATATAAACTAACTATCCACGTGTATTCTATTGGAGGAGATTTCAACTCAAAATTTAACTTGGTGGTGATATTTAAAAAATTATAATTATCACTCATTTAATTAAAATATAATCAATTATTTAATTACTCTTAAAAAAATTCAAAATTACGTGTGTACATAAATAATTAGAAATAAGTTGAACAAAGAAAAATAAAAGCCAAAAGTCAGGTACGTGAGCCGTGTAATAATCACACGACTAGTGATTAGTGAGCATCACGGCCACACGGTAGTTGTACTCGAAAACAGTGAACGGCGCCGGTTAAGCCTGTTCAAACGGTGAGTGTCGGTGGGGACCCACCCATTTCGGCCGGTCATTTACTGTCTTCAATGTTCGAGACAATTCCGTACGGTTCATTGATATTTTCAATCTTTTATATGATTTTTTTGCCAAAATCAATACGTGTTCTCTTATATATCAACAAATGAATTTTTTTTAATTTATAATATATTACGAGGGAAGAATTATTCAGATAATTTTATTCATTCATGATTAAATTATTTTAAAAATAATTTTAATATAATTATCTCTAATTAGTTAACGCAGATAATTTATCATACATTGAACAGTTAGTTGTATTGGTGTTATAAATCTATAATTTTTAATATATATAATTAAATTATTATATTAAACAAGTAAAATACATATCTAAAATTAATTATATACACTTATTCCCGATTCTAACTTTTTACATTCACATTCATCTATTTTATTTTTTCTCATACATGTAATAATGAAAAATAATCTCTCGTCTACAATAAAATCAAATATACATGAATTGTTGTGAAATATGAAAAATTCTTTACTTAAACTCAATAATGATATATTTATTTACTTTGGTGAAAACTATGTACTAATTAAAGTCTTAATATATAAAATGTGTGCGTGTATATACATACATTTTTGAAATTTGTATAATGATTTTCATCCTTCAATTTTTAAACAGCCCAATATTGATTTTCACTTAATATATAATTTCATCAAATCTCTTCAAAATATTTAAAATATAGGAGATCATTTCTTATCATGGATTGAACTTATCACATTTAGAAAAACGTGTGAGAAAACTAAGGGATGAAAAGAAATTTTATGACAGACAAATTTATGAATTGATTTAGATAAACTACCAACAATTATTTACGTTGGTTAAATGAAAGGTTAGATTGAAAAATAAATACCAAAATATAAAAAGCACACAAGCATTTTAGTATAAAAAAGTGCATGAACGAATAAAAATGTGCGGTGCAAGACATCTAAAAAAAATGGACAATTTCCCTTCTGATGTTTTTATTCAAGATTATTATGATATGAGATTGAGATATTTGATTTCAATTATTTCTTATATTATATATAATATTTGTTTACTAATTTCTTTTTTTATGTTTGTGAAATTTCAACCAGATTCTCATGCAAAATTATGGACAGAGTTAAGTATGCTAAGCTCTCGACTTTTATCGCAACTTCTAATGATAACATGGCTTCTATATTCATGATATGATATTTGTCTTCTGACTTAAATAACATTCAACCTTAAAAGTGTATAAGGTTTGCATAAGGTTGTCTTCTTTTTTTTTTTTAAATAAAGTTGTTTGATTTTCTTTGTCTTGGGCTTTTTAGTCTCTCTCTTTTCTTTGTAGATGATTCTACTTTCTCCTTTTTCAAATAAACTTAATTTCAGGATTATTCTAACTATTTTCTTAGTTAATTATATAATTAATATTCATTTTGAATTGAAAGATTTCAATTATGTGGTAGTTTTTTTTAAAATTTTGTCCCAAAATTAAAGTTCATAATATTACTATTTACATTTTCACATTTTTTCCTCTCTAGCAGTAGAAATTATAAATTTTTAGCTCTGATTAAATGTGAAGAAACTGAGGATTATTAGTACAATGCAATATAAATAAAAACTTGATATGCATTTTAAAATTAATTAGTTTGATAATTTCTTATTTTATACAAGTTTATTGGTAATGTTGGAGATTTCACTCATGTGTTTTTTTTTGTTTTTTTATTACGTAGTATAATTTTTTCATAAGCTACGTACGGGCATTCATCTAGTAAAATAAAAATTTATATATTTATCTTCTATACTTTTTGCCCATTTTATCTTTTATTTGTCTATGTCCTTTAATATTTATTAATTCCTAATTTGTGTGTTGCATGAGATAAATTAATCAATAAAATCTCATTGATATAATATTTTCAAAGATGTAAAATGACTAAATGATACAATAATCAAATATATGAGTTAAAAAAAATTATACGAAATATTGTGTGATTGTCTAATTTATAACAACATATTAGACGTTTAAATATATCTAGTTTCATTTATATATACTATGAATATATTTAACTAATATTTGTTAATGTATAACATTAAAATTTATGAAGAAGAATTAACAAATTCCAACAAAGATTTAAGGTAATCTCATAGCCTCATTTATATATACTATGAATATATTTTCAAAGTAATAAATTTATAGTTGACTCACTCTTTACTTTTTTCATGAGGTTTGTTTTTATCTCATGCAAGTTACGATATACTATCTTAATTTCTAAAATATTTAATTATTAAGTATGGATGGGGTAATTTAAGAACCTAAAAATAGTTTGAATAATATTGTGTAAGAAATTAAAAGTGTCATTAATCATATAATTCAAAACTACTACTATTCAATCTTAAATTTTATGAAGGATGATAAAAAATTTCATGAAGTAATGGAGGTAATTTTTATCTAAAGAAGTTTTTCCCCTCTTAGCATCATTTATATAATCTATAGATAGATTAGCACACTACGTGGTGTAGCAAGGAATACAACTCATTGGAGTCACTTCCCTTTTAATATATATATATATATATGATATATGATATATTTTTAAAGATATTTTTTCAAACTTTAAAGTATATTTTTAAAGGCATTTTTTCAAACTTTTTTTAAAATTAATTATTACAATAAATTTTTGAAGTTGAGCTTAACACAACTTTACTACTTGAAACCAAAACAAGGTTATGAATTCTCTTTTACAGTTATTTTTTTCAAATATTTATACATTTTAGCATATTAATGGTCTGAAAATGTTTACAAATATTCAACCTAAATGCCACATTCGAACTTAAAATTATTTTCTCAAATATTTATCCATGAGAATATTTTTATCAAATCAACGCTCAAAATACAAACCTCTTAAAAGTATAAAACTCTATAGAATTCGTAAGAGAGGAGTGGAGAGATGTCGAAATGTGAATTGAACTTAAAAATTCCGTAGGGTATTTATAAGATTAAATCACTATAGAAACCGATCAGACTGGTTTGTAGAACCGGTTGCAACAGTCCCTAATTAAATGAGGATTTTCCTTTTAGGTCAAACTGGTCTACTAGTTTCTTCTACCGGTTTGACAATTTAGGAATGCGTTTCTTAATTACAAACCTGTGCACCAGTGAGGAGCAACCGATCTAGTCAGTCTCTCATCGATTTGACTAATTTTACCCCTAAAGATGCTCTGATTCAATGTATTTCACGTATTTTTCTTGTTCGACATGATTCTCTTCTCAGTCTTGACTATTAGTTGACTTCTCATGATATATTGGGTTTGTATAGCTTCTCAAATCGACCCTTGTTCTCTGTTTTGTAATTTTCTTGAGCTACCATATCAATTCTTCATAAATTCTTGTATTGTAATTTAATTTACACTTGATAATTTTTTACACATTAAATAAAATAGTAGTCCAATAATTATTTATCATCATCAAAATAAACACATTGACTATCAACAATCTCCCCCTTGTTGAGGATGACAAACAATTGATTGCAAGCAAAAATATTAACTATAAACTCCTCCAAAACATATGCAATAATATTTTTAAACTTAAAGAATTTTAAATTAAAAAAATTCCCCCTTGCAATTTTTAATATGAAATAAAATTCCTATAGCTTCTCTCTATAATATTTTTCTCAAATCAAAGTTCAAAATACAAGACTCTCAAAAGTATAGAACTCTATAGAACTTCGTCGGAGTGGAGTAGGGAGATATGGAGAGGTGTGTTAAGGTTGAAAATGTCGGGGGTATATGTAGGATTGAAATCACTATGGAAACCGATTGGACCGGTTCGGAAAACTATTGCACCCATCCCGGATTAAAGGAAGATTTTCCTTTTACATCAAACCGTGCATATGTTTCTCCTACTAGTTTGACAATTAATAAATATGTTCCTTAATTGCAAACTAGTGCACCGGTGAAGAGCAACTTGTCTGACCATCCTCCCACCAGTTTGATCAATTTTACCAAAAAATATCTCGGTTCATTGTATTTCACCTCATTTTCTCGTTCGGTCTGATTCTTTTCTCAGTCTTACCCTTGGTTGACTTCTCGTGATATATTGGATTCTTATAACTTCTCAAATTTGACCCTTGTTCACTTTGTAGTATTTTTTCTTGAATCACGTGATCAATTCTTCGTAATTTATTATATTGCAATTATATTTACACTTAGATATTTTTTCACACGCCAAAAAAATTTTAGGCCAATAATTATTTGTCTTCATCAAAATTAACACCTTATCTAGTACCAACAACTCATAGGCCTAAAAATTAGGATCAACAACCAACATGCATAAAAATTAAATAAGGAAAACCATGCAAAAATTAACTAAATATATACCCAACTATGAAAAAATTCTTATATATGTCCACACATTTTTTGCGTTTAAAAACTACTATAGAAGAAACAGAGTTTCAAGCGTTTAAAAAAATACTTCATAATAAAAATAAACAGCTACTCACGTGCTTTATTCAAAAATCAATATAAATCATTTCTAGGTAGATAGTGTTGTTTTAATGTAAAAGTGTTAACGGTTACAAGCAATCTCAAATACATCATAACACTAGCAGAACTTATCTTCATCCCTCTATTTAGATCGACTTTTTAAGAAGTTAGCGAAAGTAGATACAATTTATCTATTTTGTAAATATTAATAAAATTTTTTAATTTCATTTCCGTTAATAAGATACAGTTCAAATCAACAAGAAATTAAAAGTAAGGGTGTAAGCGGTTCAGTTCGGTTCGGTTTAAGAGATTATATCAAACCAAACCGCAACTGCGATTTTTGAATTATCAAAACTGAACGGCATCGAACAATATATGTAAGCCGAACCGAACCGTGAAAAAAATAAAGGAAACCGAAAAGAACTGGACCGAACCGACAGATTAACAGAAACTTACAGGAAAACTTAAGAACATCCACTCAGAAAAACAAAGATGAAGAAGTCTTTGATCCTATACATCCAGATCAAATGTCACAGAAAAAGCTAGAAAATGAAAGCCCTAAAATAAGGGATACAACTTTCTAAAAAAACAGAATACATAACAAGTAATTTGAAAAAAAAAAGAAAAATCTCTCATTCTACCAGATCTAGATGAGATGAACACAAATTCTCTGGTGTGTGTTTGGCTCAGATCTAAAAGAGGTGAACACAAAATCTTCACCATTTTTGTCGGCTGTGTAGTGTTCGCCGCCGCTGACAATAAAAGTTCATCAACGATGAAATATTTAAGAGAGAAGATGGGGAGTATAGACGAGAGAGACGATTGAGGGAAATGATGGACATAGAAAAATGAGATGGAGAGAGATCGATGGAGACTTGAGGGAAGAGAGATAAGAGATGAGGGTCTTAGTCTAAAAAAGAGAGAGAGACTGCGAGTATTTAGAAAGTTAGAGCTATTTAAACTTAAAGCCTAGGATTTTTAAAGGTTGAAGGGTTAAAAAATAAAAAATAATGAAAAAATGTTAGAGATAAGATCGAACTCATGCGCTGCCACCGGTAAGAAGACTTATCAAACAAATCACATACCACACATCTAGCTGATAATTTAGTAATTATTTATATATTTTTAAATATATATCGGTGCGGTTCGATTTCTAGCGGCTTTAATCTCTTTAAACCGCAAACCGAACCACAAATTGCAGCCTTTTCTATATCTTGAACCAATGAAAATTTGAATAATATGATAACCGACCGAACCGATGCGGTTCAGTTCGACTCGGATTCGGTTTGGTTAGTTTTTTAATTTTACTTACACCCTAATTAAAAGAGATAAATCTTAAATGTCATTTTAATCCTCGTTTTCCGCCATCAAAGTTATATCATTCCATTGATTTTATACAAATTTATCTTATTTTATTTTCCTCTCTTTTCCAAATAGTAATCTTTCATGTTTCATAAACATTATGATTGTCTAATAATAACAAGAATAAGACCAAACCCAAATACATATAAATTATAGGTATTTGTGCTTATTGACTTTTGTATATTACAGCATAGGGATGCTGTTCATCTATTTTGTGGCTCAAAGTATGCATCTAGGGGCCGGTGCTACTTTGACTTAATTAATTATTTTTACCAGCACAAAATGCTACAAGACAGTTGCTTTATACTTATTATAATAATCATAAATAATTTTTTCTTGAAGAAAATAATTATTTTTTGGGTGAGCTAAACGAACATCGACTGGGTACAGCTCAATTTACTTCTAATTTGTTTTTTTTTTATGTTTTTAATCAATGAATTTATGGGAATACCAAAACAGTCCGTAGAAAGTAGATCTCCTTTACATTTTCTTCTTTGCTAATTCACGTACTAATCTTCTACTCTTAAGTTGGATCTTCAAAACGCAATTTCCGATGTTTTTTTATTTTCTTTGTGTTGTTTTTAATTTATTGATGGCTTTTCCTCAAGATAATATTACAGAGGTTTGAGAGTTTTGAATAACACACATTTTTAACTGCTGAAGTTTTATTTACAATAGTACCCAAATAATTAATTACCTTAACATTATAATAATGTCTGTCTTTTGGAAGTTCACTGGTCCGCTAAGTGAAAAAACCATCCTCGAAGCTTATGAAAGTCATTTCGTACATATGCTGTTTGTGTTTTGTGTTGTCTTTTTCTTCATTTAAAATTACCATTGTTATACAGCATTTCAATGATCATTAAATTAATAATGTGTATTATCATGATTTCTTATCATTATTAAGACATAACAGCTTACGTGACACATAACCATATGTCTAATTATATATATAAATTAATAAGATCATATACATGTTAAAATTATGATCATAAAATATGGAGTAATAACTATTGATGAATATTTAATTATTTCTTGAACATTTTTTATTATTGAATTTAATGAATGAATGAAAATTTTTTTATTAATTAAAATGTGTTTATAATTTACTCAAGTTTTGGATCTATTATCAACGTAAGAAGAGTAAAGATAGATGAATATTTCAGATAAACTCTTCTGAAATAGTTCAGAATGTTATTCGCAGTCTTAGGATTGACTGGACAATCGAGTCCGATTACAACTGTTAAGTTGAACCAAATAATGTCGGTATTGGGCATGGGAGTGGAGACTCTAACAGTTGATCTAGATATGTTGTGGAACATGTTGAATTGATCAGAAACAAATTAGTTTAGAGCAAAACCGTTTATCTAGCACCAAATCTAATTATTACACCTATAATGGTATTTTTGTAATTATTTTAATCCTGATTTGAACACGAAACTTAATTGAGTTAGTTACAATCTTTGATATGCCAAAGGAGTGAGTTCAAATTGCCGGACAATACATCGGCTGTTGATATCGTGATTCAATTATGCCAGAGTTGGGTGATTCACAGATTTAGAAATTCGTGACGAGATTGTAAATGCAACAATACTACCTTTTGCTTTAATGATGGGTATGTGAATAAATTAACTTGGCCAAATATTCGATGAAATGATCATTGAATAAGACATGGTGAACTGTACGAGACAATTCACTATTATGTCTTTCTTATTCACAGTCAATAAAGGAGTTTAAAAAAATAATAACTAGAGGAGTAAAACGATAACTTTATATCCCGCAATTGTTACTGGTATTCACAAAGAATAATATGTTGAAATATTTTGTGGACCGTGAAATTAAAGTGTTTATTTGCACTAATAGAAAATGTAGCACGCATGAATCGATAGTTGATTCAGCATCGAACCTATAGTGGAGTCGTATGATATCAGGATTAAATAAGTCGAGAATTTATGGAGATAAATTCACCGAGTATTTGAGTCCTATAGCTTTATTTGAGTCCATTCGATCTCAGGAGTAGCTCATAAGGCATGAATGAAAAATAACACCAATTGGACCAAAAGCATGTTTTGGACCAAAATATATTTTCCGAACCCATATGTTGAAATTAATTAATTGGTTATTTTTAATTATCAGATAATTAGTTAATAAAATAAATTAATTAATTAATTGATGGAGATCGATTTAATTTTTCAATTTAGATTGGTGAATTTGGACACACATTGACTCTAAGGAGATATACAATTTTCGGCAATAGCAAATATTAAGGGGTGAATTTTTAATAATTTAACATATATGGGTGACAATAGGGTTGCATCCCTAACCCTAACACAGAGCAGAGAAAATAAAGTTTCTCTCCATCCCCTAGTTGCCGCCGAAATACATAGAGGAGAAGGACAAATCTGATTTTTCTTCTCCATTTGTTTTGAGAGCCCACACTCAATTCCAAATCAACATCCGATTTAGATATACTTCTGAATCCTATGAGTTGTTGTTGGTGTGAAGGTTGATTCGAGTTCTACGAAGAACGACGAACACAAAGATAATTAATAGGATTACACCAAGTAAAAAATTCTCCAATACAATATAAGGTATAAATCGTTTCTACCTCTATTGAATACATTTACCTAAGTATGCATAATCGTAAGTATGATTTTAATATTTAATATGATTAAATTGGTTTTAGAAAAAAATTGATATTCCGTCCACGAATCTTTCGTGGTTCAACGACTTTTCTTTAAATTTTTAAAACTCGATCAAACAATTGGTACCAGAGCATTGTGTTCTTGATTGTGCATATTTAGTTTTTAAATGTATGTACCGTTGGATGTTGTGATATTGGCATATTATTTTGTATGGTAGATTCAAAAGGAGTTTTGAATGTGTTTTATGAATGAATTTCGATTTATTGGCTCTAGGCATTTTATTTTTCAATTTTTTGCAAAAGTTATATTTTTTTAAAATTTCATGTAATGTGTCGCCACCTCAGAAAGTCACTGTAAAAAACTGTCACCTTCGTCGCCATCATTATCATCACTGTCGCTGTCGCCGGTCGCTGTCACGGCCTCCTGCCCCACCACTTGCCATTGTGACCCTGCTTGGTGATTAGGGATGGTGAAACTCTAGGCGATAACAATACTTGATCGTGGCACGAGGAATAGTTTAGAGCCGCCTTAACGATCATCTCTTTAGTGGAAGAAACTTGAGAATCATGTCACTTTGAGTAATCGAGTTTCTTAAGAAGCTATAGCTTGTAAAGGAAGTGGTGGGGCAGCAGGGTTCCTAGACGGATTGTTAGTTCATGGCGGCCTTTAAAGTCAATGCATTTGTTAAACACTTAGACCGAAGCACATTGGAATCTTTCATAGAGGCTTGTCAATGGGGTTAAGGTGACCAAAACCATTGGTGATTGGTTAAGCTAGATGTAAAGACATCTTGAGAAACATTAACCAAACAAGTGGAGTCTCGATGCAATTGAAGGTAGCTTGGACATTGTTCTTAGATGATATAAGTTATTGTTGTTGATCGTAACATCATGAAAGAAATATTTTAATCAGATTTTTAAATAATTAAGTATTTGCATCATGCATCATACTTTCCTAAATGATTGAGTATTTATTTACACCACTTTATTTTTTTTTTCAGTAATCATTCGCCATCACCACTCTTAACTATCTTAAACGGGAACAAACTTACTGGTGAAAATTACATGGATCGGAAACGTAATATGGATATCGAGCTAACATTAGAAAAGCACAAGATCATACTCATCACTCCTTGTCCCCTTGAGCCTATTACGAAATCGATTCAAGAGGAAAATGATGCTTATGCGTCTTGGCGACGTTTTGATGAGATTGCCAGGTGTTATATATTGGTTTTCTGTTAGCAATGTGTTGCTTCAACATCATCAAAACATGAAAACTACCGCTAATATGATGTTGAACATCACCGAAATATTTAGAGATCAGGGTCGTCAAGCCAAACAGGCTGTTGTGCGAAACTTCATGAATTGCAGGATGAAACCTGAAACTCCTGTTAGAGAACATATGATGTTGATCATTAGTTATCTAAATGAGATGGAGATCATGAGTGCTGAGGTAAATGGTGAGACACAAGTTGATATAATTCTTGAGACACTGTCTGACAGTTTTGAGAACTTCAAACTTAATTATTCGATGAATAAGTTGAGATACTCAGTTCTTGAACTGATGAAGGAACTACAAGGTGCTAAGACCCTATTTCTGATGCGCATGAGGAAGAGTGGAGAGGTAAAATTTTCTGAAAGTAAGTCTTCCACCTCTGGCGCAAAAAAGAAACATAAGAGAGGTATGAAGTGTTGGTCATCGTGGCGCGTGCGCGGCGAAAGCGTGTGGCTCGAGTTCATTTAATAAAGATTGAATCTTTTAATAAAATAAAATTTGTGCAACACCACGATAACTAAATAAAAATAACTTTTATTGAATTTTTTTTCAATCAGTAAACATCCATTATATAATTATACATTAAATCTATAATATACAAGGTTAGTAAACATATACCTCTTGTAATCTATATCAAGGGTCCTTGCAACACCGATCGGTCCTCCGTCTCACGAAATTGTTCCAACGATCAGTAGACTCCGAGATCCACACCAAGATATTTCAAGTCAATCCTCAACACACTAGGACGAGTGTCGGCACGTAAAATATTCCATGATACTTTTTCTGTCTCTAGATGTACTTGATACATGAGATCTAGAGATTTACTGAGAAGGGCTTTAGTGAGACGATTCTCTAAAAGAACGCGATGATTTTTCTTTTATTGATTTGATTAACTTTTAATCGCAGAGAAAAATTACTCTGACACTAACTATGTTCTCCATCTCATTCCTGATTGATGAACTGATGAACTTATTCATTAACTGAGTCCATTAGAAAAATATCTGTATCTTTTCTAGATAATGACGAATCATATATTTTGAGATAATTAAAAATTAATATTTAATTTAAAATTACCCAATACAGTGAGACCCATTGTATAATGGTGTACAACAGCAGTGCTACACCACACTGCAGTTGCCGTAAATCATTACAGTGCCTGACGGCACTGTGTGTTATGCCACACTGTAGTGTCGTGTGGCACTGCAGTGTTACACCCCTTCTGTTGTAGTACCACGTGGCACTACAGCAGTACATGCTGATCAATAATTATCAATCATTAATCGACACGTGATAATTACTGTAAATTAAATTTTTATTTTAATCAGATAAATATTTAGATATAAGTTAAGTCAAAATTAACATATATGATTATTTCTATCAACTAAATTACCTGTTATTTCACAAATAACAGATTAATTGATTCAAATTATTATCTAATAATAGTTTAATTATCTAATTTCATAAACTAGATTTTCTATCTCAGTTATCGATAATTGAAAAAATAATCGATAATTATTTATATATATGATTTCTAAAAATTATATTTATATATATAAATAATTCAATTAATCAATTCTTAATTAATTAGTCACATATAATTATCTCATAATTATGTACTTAACCTAAAATAATGTTTTTAGCAAGTTAGTCATTTCTCATGTCTTGAAATATTCACATCCTAAACTGCATAGTAAAGAGGTGATTTGGAGACCATGAACCTATAATTCTAAGCTCTAATAAATCATATTATTAATTAAACTCTTTAATTAAACAATCTTATTCATTAATTTCATTATTACTCCACTATAAATATGAAATTGAACTCTTAGTGATTATAGAATGTATTTACAGAGTATTCTCATGTAGTCCATTGATATAAACATTTCATGTAGTTTTGATCTCCAATTATTGGTTCGTAAATTTGAGCTGGTAAAAAATTATCATTTTACCCATCTAAATATATCTTGATTCTTAAGTACCATTAACCCACTAGTGAATGGCTAATTTATAATCTTATTATCAATTTGAGCTCAATAACTATTCAATTCCAAAATTAACACTTAAGGGAACCAACATACGATCCGTTAGGAAAGCTTGAATTTTAAATCTTGCAAGATCACGGTCTCAGCTATCCACATCACCGAATCTCCAAAACAAAAGTTATTAGCATGTTTTATAAACAAACCTTAACGAGTGAATTAAAAGAACAGTTAGACATGCATAGGAGTTCATGACTACTCAAGATTTAGACTAATCTACATATAATCATCAAAATGATGTGTATTAAATCTTTATGATAAACGGCACGTTGATAAAGATATTAATTCACATTGGTCTAGTCATATATAATCTCATTATATAAAGTACATTCACTAAGATGTTTATATACATCAATAATCTGGATCTAGATAACACGCATTCAAAATACTTGGTGAGCCGTACTAGGAACCATTCATGAAGAATTTCATACTTTAATATGTTGCTGACTATTTTATTCATTATCTATGATCTCGTACTAATACAAGGTCATAGTCTCATTAATGAATATAGAATTTTTAGATATTTATATAAATGATTCAAAAATAATTTAAAAGAACAATTATAAGAAAAATATAATTCTCATTAAATTTCATATCAAAATGTCAATACACATGCTTTGAGGGCATAACTCCCAACATAAAGAAGGCTAAGAAGCAGCACTCGAAAACTGTGAAAGGTAAGGGCAGTACAAAAGTGGATAAGTCAAAATACAAGTGTCATTATTGTGGAACCCCTGATAATTGGAAATGCAACTGCGTAAACTATCTCAAGGAGTTGAGATATCAAGGTATAATACTCAGTAATGAGGGTTGTAATGTGGGTGACTCTACTTATTCATGGATAGTTGACTCTACAGCCACTAATCATATATGTTGTTCCCTGTAGAGGTTTAGGAAAATTAGAAGGTTTGACGAGGGCGAGTTTAGCTTCCGTTGGGAAAATGGAGCACTAGTATCAGTAATTTTATGATTTTACGTGATGTTTATTATATCCTAGTTTTTTGGAAGAACCTTATTTCAGTAGCTAGCTTACTTGAACAAGGATTTAGTTTGAATTTTATTGATAAAGATATTGATATTTTTAGAAATGATTGTTTAATTACTATTGCACGTTTGATAAGTAAACCATTTTACGTAAAACTAATAGTTTATGATATATGACACTGAGATAAATACATATTTACAATGTGAGGTAAAATGCTGAAGTCTGACTCAACTGATCTAACCTGTTTGTGGTACTTATGTCCTTACCACATCAGCCTGGACAAGATTAAAAGGCTTACAAGAGATGGTCTATTTTAAACTTAAAGTGTGTGATCACTACCCACATGTGATCCTGTATAGAAGGCAAAATGACCAAGAGACCCTTTTCAACGGAGGGTGAAAGAGCCCTTCAATGCCTGAAACTCGTACATATTGATGTATGTGGGCCATTGAATATCTAAAAAATAGGAGGTTAAGAATATTTTGTAACATTCACCGATGACTACTAACGTTTTGGACATGTTTATCTGATGAACCAAAAGTTTGAAACCTTTGAAAAGTCCAAAAAATACAAGGTTATGGTTGAAAAGTAGTTAGAGAAACAAATCAAAACGCTACGACCTGATTGTGGTGTAGAATACTTGCTAGGAGAATTCAAAAACTTTTTTAAGGAATAATGTATTCTTTCTCAGCTTACAGCACTTGGAACTCCATAATAGAATGATGTGTCAGAGAGAGTGAATCAAACTCTGTTGGATATGGTTAGATCCATGATGAGTTACTCATCTGTCCCAGATTCATTTTGGGGATATGCATTTGAAGCAGCAACATACATTCTAAACTAAGTTCTATCAAAGATGGTGCCTGGTACGCCATATGAAAGATAAAATGGACGAATGTCATATGTATAATACCATAGAATATAGGGATGCCCAGCACATGTTCTGAAACTAAACACATGCAAGTTGGCCAGTCGATCAGAATTATGCATTTTTATAGGATATTCCAAAGGAACTAAAGGGTATATCTTTTATAGTCTAATTGACAAGAAAACATTCATCAACATGAATGCACGTTTTCTTCATAAGAAGTGTGAAACCGAGAAGCACTCTTGTGCCAGAGAAATTATTTAGTGGAAGGACACCGACTCCCCAATTAGGAACTATTTCTAATTCAATAATGGAAGAATCATAGCATGAGCCAGAGCCTATGGAGCCTCGACGTAGTGGGAGGGCTGTGAGATAGCCTGACATGTACATTTCTTATGAAGATGCCTTAACAACAGTCTCAAATGAGCATCATGATGAACCTGTCTCATATTCACAGGTCATGTGTGGCCCTGAAGCAAATCTATTACAAGAAGCAATGAACGTTGAGATACAATCGATGTACTCGAACATAGTCTGGAAACTTGTAGATCCTCCTAAAGGGGTAAAACTCGTAGGGTGTAAATAGATTTATAAGAAAAGAGAGGTTCGAATGGAAATGTGGAGGAATTCAAATCTAGGCTAGAAGCCAAAGGCTATACTCAAAAGGAATGTATTAACTATGAAGATACATTCTCGCCGATGGCCATGCTTAAATCCATCCGAATCCTCATGTCCATTTCTGCTGACCTCTACTATGAAATCTGATATATGAATGTCGAGACTATTTTTATAAATGGTAATCTTGAAGAGCGCATTTATACGGCTCAATTGGACAGGTTCATGGAGAAAGGCCAAGAGGGCAATGTTTACGAACTGCTAAAGTCCATTTATAGACTTAAGCAAGCATCCCGATCATGGAATATCAGATTTGGTGAAACTGTCTTGTGCGGTTTATGGATGAACCCTATATGTATATGCTGATACACGAAGGGATTGATGTAGGAAAATTATTCGATATCAAGATTTGGCTTGCAAAGCTATTTGATATGAAGGATCTTAGAGAAGCTGACTTTTTCCTAGGAATTCAGATCTTTCAGAATAAGATGAACAGATAAATGACATTGTCTCAAGCATCTTATATTGATAAGCTGATGGATCACTTTAGTATGCAAGACTCCAAGAAGGGATGTCTTCCTTTTAGGCATGGAGTCAGCCTCCCCAAAGAGAAGTCTCACAAGTCTCCTCAAGAAGAGGAAGACGTGATCAATGTTCATCCTAAACAATGGGACAGTTTTATCGAGAATTATCAAGCAATCTTGCATTGCTAATTCTACCATGGAAGCCAAATATGTGGCAGTTTGTGAAGCTGCTAAGGAGGTTGTATGGCTTAGAAAGTTCTTTAAAACTCCAGAAGTCGTTTTGGAAGCTGACAAGCCCATAACACTTTATTGCGATAAAAGTGAGACTGTAGCAAATTCGAAGGAACCAAGGAGTAAAAAAAGATCCAAATACTTAGAACATAAGTATCACCTGATTAAAGAGATTGTTCAGCGTGGAGTTGTTGTAGTAACACATATAGCGACGGTCAACAACCTGGAAGATCCATTCACGAAGACTTTAAGCAGTAAAATCTTTTATGCTCATCTGGAGAGCATGAGGACACGAGATTGTACATGCATCCTTTAGTTCAAGTGAGAGATTGTTGGAATTATGTCCATAAAATATTGTGTAATAACTATTTATGAGTATTTAGTTATTTCTCAGACATTTTGTATTACTGAATTTAATGAATGAATGAAAGTTTTTTAATTAATTAAAGTGTGTGTATAATTGACACAAGTCGTGAATCTATTATCAACGTAAGAAGAGTAAAGACAGAGAGGTCTTCCAGACAAACTCTTCTGAAATAGTTTAGAATATTATTCACAGTCTTAGGATTGACTGAGCAGTTGAGTCCAATTATGACTGTTAGGTTGAACTAAATGATGTCGGTCTTGGGGCATGGGAGTGGAGACTCTAACGGTTAACGAAGACATGTTATGAAACATGTTGAATAGATGAGTAACCAATTAGTTTAGATCAAAGTCGTTTATCTAGGTCTAAATCTAATCGTTACACCTATAAAGGTATTTTCATAATTACCTTAATTTTGAGGTAAATATGAAACTTGACTTAGTTAGTTACAATCTTTGATATGCCAAAGGAGTGAGTTCGAATTGTCGGACAATATCTCGGTTGTTGAGATTGTGATTCAACTATGTTGGAGTCGCATGATTCACAGATATGAAAATTTGTGATGAGATTACAAATGCAACAATATCACCTTATGCTTTATTGATGTGTTTGTGAATAAATTAACTTGGCCAAATATTCGAATGAGTCATTGAATAAGACATAGGGAACTGTACGAGATAATTTACTGTTATGTATTTTTTATTCACAGTCAATAAATGAGTTAAGAAAATAATAACTAGAGAGGTAAAATGATAATTTTATATCTCACTCTTGTTACTAATAATCATGAATGGTAATATGTTAAAATATTCTGTAGACCGTGAAATAAAAGTGTTTATTTGTACCAACAAAAAATGTAGCTCTCATGAGTTGAGAGTTGATTCGAATTTAATAGGTCGAGAATATATGGAGATAAATTTACTGAGTATTTGAGTTATATAGCTTTATTCATATGGGTCCATTCAGTTTCAGGAGTAGCTCATAAGGACATGAATAAAAAAATAACACCAATTGGACCAAAAACGTGTTTTGGACCAAGGTATATTTTCCGAATCCATATGTGATGGGTGTTGTCACTTAACTAGTGAATAGCAAGTAATTAGTATTCAAATTAATTAATTAGTTAGTTTCTAATTATTGGATAATTAGTAAATAAAAAAATTAATTAATTAATTGATGGAGATCAATTTAATTTATCAATTTAGATTAATGAATCTGGACACAACATTGACTGTAAATAGATATGTAATTCTCGACAATAGCAAATATTAGAGGTGAATTTTTGATAATTTAACATATACGAGTATATGTGCTAATTCCATAATTTTTATATAAGGGAGAGCAATAGGGCCACGTCTCTAACCCTAACACAGTGTGTGATTAAAGAGAGTAGAGAAAACACAGTTTCTCCCCCTCTCCCTAGTTGCCATCGAAATACATAGAGGAGAAGAAAAACTCTTATTTTTCTTCTCCAGTTGTTTTGAGGGCCCACACTCAATTCCTGATTAACATCCAATTGAGATATACTTCTGAATCCTACAAGTAATTATTGGTGTGAAGGTTGATTCGAGTTCTACGAAGAATGAAGAACATAAAGACAATCAATAGGATTCCATTAAGGTAGAAATTCTCTGATATAACATAAGGTATAAATCATTTTTACCTCTATTTAATATGTTTAACTAAGTATGCATACTCGTAAGTATGGTTTTAATATTTAAAATGATTAAATCTGTTTGAGAAATTTTTTGATATTTCACCCACGAACCATTCGTGGTTCAATGATTCTTTTTTAAATTTTTATAACTCGATCCAACATTACACTGCTAACTTATAATAGCGAGCATCGTGATATTACATATTATTTTTATAAGTACTACTATGGTTAGGCAAAAAACAACACAAAGTGTAGTATCACACATTCAACTTATAAATAAAAAATACTTTCTTTAGTGTTTATTAGTACTTAAAATATGACGTGAAACTATAAACATTGGTTTTTGAAACTAGCGAAAGACTACGAAAACTCTAAAACGAATTAGAGAAAGAAATATCGAAGATGATAAGTGGAACCGAATTTCACCAATAAACCGATTTTGAGACCGAAGACAGAAACACGCTGAAGGATTCAAATCTTTAGATAATGGAATGCAAAAGGTTAAAGAGGGATTTCCATTCCTCAATAATGCTGCCAAGATTTGAAAGGTTCAAATCTTTAGATAAGAAAGTCTAGATCATTCAGTTGAGTCCGATGCCACCTCCCTATATCAACAGAAAAAAAAGCCTTGCCACAGAGCAAGAGCTTCTTCAACTATTAGAGGAGGGGAGGAACCATAAAATAAGATAGAGAAGAAACGGACAACCTCGCCAGTATGAGCCTAAACAAACCACCCGCCCCAGTACTAGAAAGAGAACCGACAACACTGTTAACATTCATTTGAGACTACATCTAGCAAGTTTCACCTAACCCCTCCGAATATATAGATTAATGAACTATATACTTTTGAGTCACTCAATAAGAATATGACTAAAGAGGGCGAGCTAAATGTTGCTGAGCAAAAGCCTTCTTTTACTAGGGTCAAAGTAACAAGAGGAAGAAGATCAATGGTAAGAGTAAAGGTAATAACAAGAAAGAGAAGAAAGCCAAGACATTGTCGGAATCCAAGAAGAACAAGAACGATAACATGCCCAAAGAAAAATGTTTCCATTGTGGGGTTGAAGGTTATTGTAACAAGTATCTTTCCGAGCTGAAAAAGAAAGGTAAATATGATTTACTTGTTCTTGAAGCTTATTTAGTGGAATATGATTTGTCATTTTGGATACTTGATTCAGGAGCCACTAATCATGTATGTTCTTCTTTGCAGATGTTTGATTCGTCAAGGGAGTTGGGTGATGGCGAGTTCGTTATGAGAGTAGGCAATGGTGCACTCGTGTCAGCTAAAGTATTGGGGACAATCTGTTTATTTTTTGAAAATATTGATTTAGTTTTGAACAATGTTTATTATATTCCTGGGTTTTCGACGAATATGATTTTTCTATCACTTTTGCATGAACAGTTATTCAAAAATTATTTTATTAATAAAGAGTTCATTATTTTTTAAGAATGGATTCAATATTTTGTCATGCTAAAGTTATAAACGGACTGTATATGCTTAAAGAGAATGAACACACGTTAAATAATTGTAAATTATTTAATGTGCAAAACCTAAATGTAACAACGGTAAAAAATTTCTCATGATAATGATAACACATATCTTTGGCATCTTAGGTTGGGATATATTAGTCTAGATAGATTAATCTGGTTAACAAAGCACGGTGCTTTGATAGAACTAAAAATTGGAACTCTTCCTATTTGTGAATCTTGTATAGAACGTAGAATAATCAAGAGAAATTTCACTGAAAAGAGCCAAAGATCTAAGGAACCGCTTGAGCTTGTATGTGTACCAATCATTCTGCAAGCCAGGGGTGGGTATGAGTATTTCATCACTTTTATTGACTATTACTCAAGATATGGTCATACTTACCTAATGTATAGAAAGTCTGAAACTTTTAGAAAGTCTAAAGACTTCAAAACTGAAGCTGAAAAGTAATTAGGTAAATCCTTGAAACCTCTTCGATCAGGATCGATGTGGTGAATACTTGGATTTAGAATTCAATGATTACTTACTGGAGTATAAAATTCTATTCCAACTCACAACACCTGGAGCACCACATCAAAATAGTATTTTCAGAAAGGAGAAACCGAACCTTATTAGATATGGTTATGTCGATGTTAAATCACTCATCACTACCACTTACATTTTAGGGATATGCATTACACACAACAACATACATTTTTAATGTAGTGTCTTCTAAGTCTGTAAGAAATACATTTTTAAAGTTATGGAATGGCTCCAAACTCAGTTTGTGACATTTTCGTATATGAGGGTGTCCAACTCACGTTCTAAAATGTGTATATTTATTGGCTATGCTCTAGAGACTAGAGCTGGGTACTTTTATAGTCACAAGGATCAAAATGTATTTGTATCAAAAAATGCCACCTTCCTTGAACATGACTATATGGAAAACTAAAAACTTTGAAGTAAAGTAGTTCTTGATGAATTAGCGTTTGATGAGATCAGACCACCTTCATCATCAACTTCTAATCGATAAACCACAGAAACCACTGTTCCTGTTTAGGAAACCTCAAAACAACATCGTAATGGGATGCTTGTAAGACAACCCATCCGCTATGAACTAAAGGCACATGTCCTAGTATCTGACACTGATAAGAATGATCCATTAAATTTTAAAGAGGTGATGGATGATCCTGAAAAGGAGATATAGCAAGAGGTCATGAAACCAGGAAATGTAATCAATGTATTCCAATTCTGTCTGAGAACTTGTAGATCCACCTAAAGATGCCATTAGATGTAAATGGATCTTCAAGAAGAAAAGTAGTGCAAATGGGAAAGTAGAGACTTTTAAGGAACGGTTGGTAGCCAAGGGCTATACACAAAGGCAACGAGTCAATTATGAAGGGACATTCTCCCCTGTTGCCATGCTAAAATCCATTCACATTTTTTGTTCATTAGTACTAGTTTAGACTATGAAATATGGAAAATGTACGTCAAGACACTTTTTTGAATGACTCACTTAAAAAAAGCATCTATGTGATGCAACCAGAATGGTTCGTGAAAAATAGGCAAGATCATAAAGTATGCAAGTTGCTTAAATCTATTTATGGATTAAAGCAAACATCTAGATCTTGAAATCTTACATTTGATGAGATTATTAAATCTTATGGTTTCGAGCAAAATTGTGACGAAGCTTGTGTTTATAAATACATCAAAGATAAGATAATTTTTTTTTAGTTCTTCGTGTTGTCGATATTCTACTCATTAGAAATGATGTAGAAATTTTTTCAAAGGTAAATAAGTGGTTAGCTGAGAAATTCTGAATGAAAGATTTGAGAGATGCGAGTTATGTTCAAGACATCCAAATCTTAAGGGATAGAAAGAACAAGCTATTGGCACTTTCTCATACATCTTATATTGATAATGTGTTGGAGAGATTCTCTATGGAGAATTCTTAGAAATGTCAACTACCGACTAGACATGGAATTGTCCTCTCCAATGAGCAATGTCTTAAGACACCTCAGGAGGATGATGATATGAGAAACGTTCATTATGTTTCAGTTGTTGGTCGTCTCATGTATGCCATGTGGTGTACGAGACCATACATATGTTATGTAGTGGAAATTATCGGTCGTTATCAATCGAATCCAAGTTTAGAACATTGGATTGTAGTAAAATACATTCTAAAGTATCTTAGGACAATGATTAATCATATGCTTATTTATTTAGGTGAAGACTTGAACCCCACTAGATATACTGATTCTAATTTTCAATCAGACAGAGGCAGTTGAATTTCGATGTCTAGATAAGTAGTCACCCTAGGTGGATGAGCAGTAGTCTGAAGAAGTATCAAACAATCCATCAATGCATATTTCACTGTGGAAGAGGAATATATAGCGGCTTGTTAAATTATATAGATAATGTTAAATTATTATAGATAATAATTCAAAATTTGAATCTACTAAATCTATTGTTGTGAACTAACAGACAAGCTAGTTGATATGGATAATCAGATAAGTTAATTTTGAATTAACTGATATCTAGATATTTAACTAATTATTTAAATTTATAATTTATAATAATTGTCACGTGTCATTCACTGACTGAGAATCAGGGATTTAATGAATTATTATAGTTTCACGTGGTACTACAGTAGTGATCATACGATATTGTAGTGTCACACAGTACAGTGAGGTACTGTAATGGTTCACGACAACTGAAGCGACGTGTGGCACAGCAGTTGTGCAAAATTGTAGTGGTCCCATTATAATATTAATTTTGAAATTAAATATTATTTTCAGTTTATCCCTGAAAATTTGATGAGCCTATAAATTATATATAGATATTATTCTAATGGCCTCATTTTTTGAGGCATCACCTGAGAACTGTTGGTCAAAGTGTTGAGAAACAATCAAGGTGAAAAGTCTCTATTTGATTAAAAGTTAATTAAAAACTCTGAAAAAATAATCATCATATTCTCTCAGAGGGTTGTCTGAAAAATTTAATCATTCTCAGTAAATCTCCAGATCTCATGTGTCGAGTACGTCTAGAGACACAAAAACATCTTTGAATTATTCTACGTGCCCACACACGTCCTATTGTGTTTGAGGATTAACTTGGAAGATCTTTGTGTGGATCTCAAAGTTCGTTGTTCGTGAGAACGCATGGTCATTTGTTTAAAAGACGTTTGATATAGACTACAAGAGATATATGATTCCTATACATGTATGTCCTATATTCAATTTATAAATATATAACGGATCCTGATTGAAAAGAGTTTTTCAATAAAAAATTTTATCTTGGAAACCGTTGAGTCACGATTATTTTCTTTTATAAAAAAGATTCATTTTAATAAATTTTTAAAAGCTCCACGCTTCCGTCGCCCGAGCGTTACGTTTCTAATAACCTGACCATTCAATGTTGCAAGTGTTTCAATATGAATGTTATCATCTTCTCAAACTATACAATTCACATAAATTGTAACCTAAATCTTCTCAGCATGTGTTCTTCGGTTATTCTTTGCATTCAAAAGGATATGTGCTATAATATCTCATCTGATAAAATCACGACTTTTAGGCATGTTATATTTGATGAGCATGTCTTCGCTTTTTCATCTATCTCATTTAGTCATCACCCATCTAGTGATCATACTGTAGATGCATCTAAAACATATTGACCACCTACTTTTTACTTTCCTTCAACATCTTCTCCTAATTCTAGTTGTAGGCATCATGATTCCTCTACTGACAATTCTTCATCTGCTACTACTTCCTCTTCCTCCCTTATTCATTCTCCTCACACTCCACCACCTATCATACCCATATTTTCCATCTCGATTGAGCTTCGTTTCTCTATCCTTCTCAACCATTACCTACTTGTAACGTTTCACAAATTGTTACTAATTTACGATTAACTACTTATGTGAGTATTGATTCTTATGTTCCACTTTATACTCGCCGAATGACTACACGATTAAAATCAAGGATAACAAAGAAAACATATGCAACTTCACCTCTTCCTATAACATTTTATCAAGATAATAATGTACCTACATCTTTTTCTTAAGCTTCTAAATCATAATCTTGCAGAAGAGTAATAGAAGAAGAATTTTCTGCTCTTTAACATCAGGGAACTTGATCACTTACTCCTCTTCCACCTCATAAGAACATGATTGGTTGCAAATGGGTGTATAAGATCAAATATAACTCTGATGGATCAATCGATAAATACAAAGCCATGTTGGTTGCCAATGGACTTCCTTAGAAACCTAGCCTAGATTATGCTGAAACATTTAGTCCAGTTGTCAAGGCTACCATTGTCAGTTATTGTTGTCCTTATCTCCTTAGTAGAAATTGGTGTCTTCATTAGTTAGATGTTAAACATGCATTTCTGCTTGGACATTTACAAGAAGTTTATATGTCTTAGCCTCCTGGTTTTGTGGATCCAAACTTTGAACTTATGTCTGCAAGCTACAAAAATATTTATATGGTCTTAAAGACGTACCAAAGGCCTGGTTTGAGAGATTCAATTCTTATATACTTACTATGGGTTTCATTGCTTCTACTATAATCTCTTCTTTTTTTAGCTTCCTCTCAGTCTGTGACTTATTTACTATTGATGTCGATGATATCATCATGGGAAGAAATGATTCTGGTTTCATTCAGTCTTTATTTTCTCAGTTCAAATATGAATTTGAAATGACTGATCTTATCTCAATTAAGTTTTCTTGGACTTCAAATATGTTAAACTTCCATTAGGATCTTCTTATATGAGCAGATATATATCTTAGGCATTCTTACTAAGTCAGACTTAACTCATGTAAAGCCCTATAAAGCATCTCTTTCTCCTAAGATAGACTTATTTGGTTTGAATGCTGCATCTCTATATGAACCTTCACATTAAGAACTTTAGTAGATGCTCGTCAATATGTCACCTTCACTAGGCTTGACATTACCTTTATAGTGGATGAGATCTATCAATTCATGCATTCTCCAACTTCAGTACACCTCTCTATTGTAAAAAAGATAATGAAATATCTTAAGGGTACTTCTGATAATGGCATAACTTATACCAAGGGAAACCAAAGTCTTAATGTTTAATGTGATAGAGACTGAGAAGGTGATACAAATGATAGAAGATCAATATTTTACTTTGTCATCTTTCATGACTATAATCCTCTCTCTGTCAACTAAGAAATAATCTACAATTGCTAGATCATAACTAAAGTTGAGTATAAGTCCTTAACTAATGCGACACAGAATTATGTTGGATTTGACACCTACTCAAAGACTTGCACAACCTACTTCATGTTCCTACTCAACTTTGGTGTGATAGTGTGTCTGCAATAGCTCTAGTGTCCAACCATGTCTTTCATGCATGAACTAAACATTTTGAGATTGGCTTTTACTTTGCTAGAGAAAGTGGCAAAAAATATCTCATCGTGAACTATATTTCAAGATTAGTTGGCAAACATGTTTACCAAGGCATTGTGCTCTACCCCATTTTCTTCCTTAAAGCACAAACTGATGCATTAGATTGAGGTGTAATGATAACTAATAAATATTAGAACTAAAAGTATATTAGTAAGTTAAGGTTAAGTGAGCTAGTGTGTTAAATCAGTTATTGTGTTAAGTCAGTAATGGCAGATGATATATATTTTGTATATAAACCTTGTTTTTCAAGCACTGAATTCAATTGGCAGATTCTACATGTTATTTCCTCTTCTCTTCTCTTTCACCATGTTACTAAAATTTCTACATCATGGACCAAAAGCAAGGGAAGCAGATAATTAACCTTGTCCCAAAAGTTAGCAACTAAAGGATAGAAAAATAGAACATGAACGGTAAAGTCTGATATGAAACAATATACAGTGTACTCAAGCAGAAGGACTAGCATAGATCCTATCATAAGGGGAATCGCCCCGTCTATTGGAGAAATATTTGAGAATAATATTTATAAAAGAATGAAACAAGTCGAGTTTGTAATTTTACACCCTTTTTTTCATAACTAAGAACTTTGTCTGCAATTGCCCATCTAATCTTAATTATTGCAAGTACCTTTCTTAAGATAAAAGGAATACATTTAGGTAGGGGTGTTCAAATTTGTCCCGAGCTGACCGAACTAAACAGAATTGAAATTGACCGGTTCGGTCGGTTCTTTATATGTATTCGGTTCTGAAAAATGAGAAAACTTGAGTTTTGGTTCGGTTCGAAATTTTGGTGGTTTTCGAACTGAACCGAACCAAAACAGTAAATTCATATTATTTTTTTATATATAACTTCATATAAAACCAAATCGAATTGAAACTCACGGTTCAGTTTGATTCAGTTCTTTTGACGTGAACGGTTCAGTTCGATTCAGTTTTATTTTTCGTCAAAAAACTGACCAAACCGAACCATGAACACCCCTACATTCGGAGATCACTGTTTATTACTCATCTTTATATAAGATAATTATTGATCTCTGATATCATATATAGGTTGCCAAATACAAATTTACTATTTTAAAATGATATGTTTTTAAATCATGAAGTATAATAATTATCCAAGTCAATATATTTCATTGAAAAATAAATTTTACAAACCTATGAAGGGAACAAAAAGCGAGGTTGAAAGATACTGTAAACTTTTTTAAGAAAAAAATATTTGTAGATATCGTATTTTATCCGGCCCAATACTTTGAAATATGCAAAATAAATTTGACTCATATACTAGTTTAAGATTATGTATACGATTTGAAAAATAGCTCATAGACTTAAAATGAGAAAAGAATTGTCCAATGGCTAAAAAAAATAAAAAAGAGCAAAATAACTAAAAATAAAAAGTGAAGCTCTAAGTTTTTCTATAAATAGAGGGGAAGTCTTCACTTGAAAAGAGGATTGGAGAGGGAGAAAGAGAGGGGAGTTTAGAGAGAGAAATAGAGGTTTTGATAAAATATGAGAGACTTTTTAAAAGAGAGAGAAAGAGAGTCTTGATTTCTATTTATCTTTCATCTTATTCTTTTCTTTTTCTTAAGATATTTTAAATTTCTTGCACTTTAGTTTACACTAAATTTTGTTCACTATTCTTTATCATCTCTCTTCTTGATACTCATGTTGTTGATATATTTTGTTTCATTTTCTATACATAAGTTGTTTGTTCATTCTTTATCATTTTTCCCACTCTTAATTTTAAGTTTTATTTTCATGCATAATTGATTTCTTTACAAATTTGATAATGAGATGTCTTTGTCATCAACTCAATCAAGGAGGATGAGGATAATGCTTTTGGGGGGTGTAAAATTAACTCAATGTGAATCAAACATTTAATAAGTTGAAATTACATTTGATGAAAATATCTCATATGATAGTTTTTCATACATAAAAATGCATAAAATATAGAGTACAATCTTTATACAAGAAAAAATGATAATTAGTAGACTATGTAGTCAAAAATAGTATGCTCATGCCAATTATATATAAAATTAAACATTTTTTGTAGATTAGTTTATTTACACATAAAAGATTTATTATTAATTTATTTATGAAATAATTATATATATATATATTCTTAAAAAATGAAATTAAAAAAATAACAGAGGGTGATTTCACCCTCTGCTGCTTAACAAATCACCCTATGTTACTTAACAAAGCACTCACTGTATTATTTTTGTTTTGTTTTTATTTATATATGTCTTTTACTTGTTTCACTTATTGTTTAATTATTTTCACCATACATATTCTTTTTAAATTTATCGTACAATTTTATCATCTCTAACCTTTCTTTTCATTATTCTTTCTATTTTTTATAGTTGTTATAACTTCTTATTTATTTATATATTATTATCACATCGTCATGATTGTAATGTGATTATTTTTTCATTCTTTTATCATCAGAATAAGCATTCATAAATTAAAACCATAACAATTAGATTTAAATTTGGTTAATTTCATTATTTCGTTTTCACTAAAAGAATCCAATGACAGACTTTGAATTTTTTGGGATACAAAATTTCTCGAACTACTGAGGTGATGAATTATTTGTAGGATGTCGAGAGTAACTCCGGTAATGCTTTGATTGAAAAAAATATATTTCTTTAATAGTATTTGTACCATCCATTAAAGGTAATTTATTTTGTTCATTTTTATGATACAAAATGTATCAAATGGGATGCTGAGAGTAACTCCGGTAATGCTTTAATTTAAAAAAGTATATTTCTTTAATAGTCTTTGTACCATCCATTAAAGATAATTTATTTTGTTCATTTTTATGATACAAAATGTATCAAATGGGATATTCAAATGAATAAAAAAAAGTTTTTTTAATAGTCTTTGTACCATCCATTAAAGGTAATTTATTTTGTTCATTTTCATGATACAAAATGTATCAAATGGGATATCCAAATGAATTCTTCAACCTTATTTTTTAAAAAAAAATAACTTGGATAGTATTTGATTGAATTTGGTAACTATTTTAATGATGGGTGCTGTGAGGTGCTAATACCTTCCTCACTCATAAATGACTCCCGAACCAACTTTGAGTTTTCGTAGACTAAAATGTTTGTATCAAAATTTGGTTACCAATCACACCCTAAAATGATTGGTGGCGACTCTGAATTTCTTTTTCCCAAAAAATGATTTTTTAATCGCCATTCTGCATCGTGTGCACGTTGTGAAAGCTTAGCGACTCCACTGGGGCCGCAATTGGTCCAACCATTTTTAGATCGATAAAGAATCAAGCCAATTTTTTATCATATGCTATTATTTTGTATGGTTCGTTATTTCTTTATTTGATTCATTATTTTTCTTATTCACGCTTGTAGTTGTATATACTTCATTTTTTACGAAGTATATTTCTTTACATAATTTATAATTTCACACAGATACACTAGCCCCATATCCAGGCTTTCTCTTTAGCATTAGCGAGAATGAGTAGTGGAATGCGTTCATGAAATTGTGGTTCTCATGCAGGCTAATGAAAGTTCTTACCCAGGCCGATCCTTTCGGCATACCATTTGGGGGGCCTTATACCCCACTTGGCTAATAGTGTGAACAACCTAAGAGTCTATTAAGATATTTGAAAGCCCAACCACACATGCATTTGGTTTTTAGAGCCCATTTCATGACCAATTTGATCGAAATAGAGATTCTGCTTAAATATGGTATCATGTATAACTTTGTCTTACACTACTAAAACGTTTCTTTTCTTCTCCATTGTTTCATTTCTGACACCGTCTTTCTTTTTTGCATACATGCATCATGCTGCGTAATAGGGATTGTACAGAAGTATTCAATTCATTCATATTTTAGAGAGCATGACTTCCACTCTAAATGTGATAGATGATTAAGATCCAATTGCCCAATGGTCAGAGGAAACGCAGAAGCAAAAAAGAGATTGTCTGAAAAAGGAGGATGTTGTTATACTACCATCAATCACTAAGATAGAGTTCTCACAAACTGACTTGGAAAAGTTGAAGAAGATATGTGAGGATTTTTCATCAGAGTAGAAAAATTTATTTATCGGCAAATATGGTCACATCAATTATCTTCTGTATATTACAGTCAACGCTCCCATTCTTGAGGCTTCAATGCATTTTTGGGACCCTCTGTACAGATGTTTCACATTTAGAACAATTGATCTCACTCCTACAATTGAAGAATCTCAAGCCTTACTAGATGTCCCGCTTCAAAACACGGATGAAGTTTAAAATTATGATAAAAAGCTCATATTGAAGAGAGCTTTATCCAAGCTCTAGGGTACTATTCATGCATCTGAGATTGAGAAAATGTTGAAAGTTAAAGGAAGGAATGAGTATGTGTCACTGGATTACCTCCTAGATCTCACCCAAAATGCCTTTAAGGAAGATAAGGGTATGACTCTTTATGCTTTGTGTATTTATGACATCATGTTGTTTCCAAAGATTCAAGGTTATGTCGATGATAAAGTGAGACAAATTTTCCTTCAAGTTGAACATGGTGTTAACCCTGTTATCTCAATTCTCACTGAGACTTTTCATTCATTAAATCACATCCGAGTGTTTGGAAAAAGGAAGTTCATTAGCTCACCATCTCTTTTGTGTATTTTGATTCTCAGCCATCAAGATGTCCCCCGGATTTCAAATGTCCTAAAGTTAAGTTTTCAAGTTCATGGATGAAGACGAGAATTTTCATTGCGAAATTTGGAATGCCCAAATGGAATCCGCAGTTTCCCATAAAAGGGGTGTGGCTCCCATACCTATCAAAGTGAAAGGATGCCACACACACATTGAAGGATATTGAGATCAGTTATGATTCATAAGATATTGAACAAAAATTACAGCAGTTGATTGGAGCCTGGAAAATAACGAGAAGGGCGCAAAATAAGAAGAACAACATGAACTGCACAAAGGAGTATGAAGCGTTGCTTGAGAGTAGAGGTAAAGTAACTATGGCCTTACCCGTTGAGGATTTACAATCATATAAGTTACTGGAAGCTCATCAGGAGATTGTTAAAAAAGAGGAGCACGATGAGTTATATGAGGAGCGTGAAAAGAATTTAGCTCTCTTCAAAGAAAACAGACGTCTAACAGTCGAGGAAAATTTGTCTGAAAAACATAAGATCAAAGCCAGAAAACAACTCAGAGATTTGAGAAATAAGATTAAAGTTCAAGAATATCTGAAGCAAAAAAACTTAGAGTTGGGAACTCACACTCGCAAACTGAACAACAAAATTAGAAAGATGATAGAGGACAATGAGAATTTGCGATGGGTAATCTATGAACAAGAGGATCGAATCATGGAGCTAGAAAGGAAAAATAAACTTGTACAAGAGGTTTTAGAAGAGGTGAAGGGGACTGCCGATAAGAAGAATGCGTAAATGTTGAGTTAGAAGAACAATATGACTCACTACGACGAATCGCTGATAATTTACAAGTTGATTTTGAGAATAAAAAAGTTAGGAAGACCGAGTCGCTAAATGATAGTGAAGAACTATAAAAAGTGATTGCGAGTCTTGAGCACCAAGTTAGAGCTTATCAGAACGTGGAATAGAAATTGGCAAGAAACAATGATGTTAATGTCGGCACATTAAGCATGACTTGATTCGACAACGATCTGGGCAAGCTGTGGAATGGCTTAGAGGCATGGCTGTGAGAGCGAGAAATTTGGCAGAACAAGCATCATTTTTGAAAAAAAGTGTTTTGCTCATCCATAGAATGCATGGGTGACTTACCAACGGGCAATGTTAACACTGTTTCATGATTGATGCATAAAAAAATCGAAGTGTACGTTGATGATATGATCACCAAATCTTGTCCAGGGAAGATCACACTATCACTCTGCAGAAACTATTTGAATGGTTGAGAAAGTTCCAGTTAAAACTTAACCCGATAAATTATTCACAACATCTTCAGGGAAACTACTTGGTTTTTTCGTGAGTAAGGATGGAGTAAAAGTTGACCCTGCAAGGTTCGAGCCATCATTGATATGCCACCACCTCAAACTCAAAAGGAAGTTAGAAGTTTCTTGGGGAGATTATATTAGATAGCCCGATTCATCTCATAGCTAACTGGAACTTGTGAACCTATCTTTAAATTTCTCCGCAAAAATGATACAGAAGGATGGAATGATGATTGCCAGGATGCTTTTGAGAAGATCAAGCAATACTTACAAAATCCGCCTATACTTATTTCTCCAACTCCAGGACGTCCACTCATTTTGTATCTTACATTAAAAGAAAAATCCATGGGTTGCGTACTTGGTCAACATGACGCCTCTAGAAAGAAGGAACAACCAATATATTATTTAAGCAAAATGTTCACAAACGGTTAGGCTATTATTCGATGTTGGAGAAAACATTTTGTGTATTAGCTTAGGTTGCTCATCGGCTTAGACAGTATACGTTATACCACACGACTTAGTTAATTGAAAAGATGGATGCAATCAAGGATATTTTTGAAAAGCCATCACTTTCTGGGCGAATCGCTAAATGACAAATGTTGCTCACGAAATATGATATTGTCTATGTCACGAGAAAGTCAATAAACAAAAGTGTACTTGCTGATTATCTGGCAGATCAACTAGTGCAAGATTATGAGTCTATGAAGTTTGATTTTTTTGATGAGAACATATAAGTCATATTAAAAAATGAAGGAGAATCTATGGATCCAGGATTGTGGACAATGTTATTTGATGGTGCATCAAAATGGTATAGGACATGGAATTGGGGAAATCCTCATATCTCCTGAGGGAAAGTTTTTCCCGGTACAAACAATGTGGCAGAATATGAGGCATGTTCCATGGGAGTTCAAGCAGGATGTGATGTGAAGATAAAGAAGCTTCGAGTGTATGAAAATTCATAATTGGTGATACGACAACTAAACGAGAAAAGAGAAGCTAGAGACTCCAAGATGGTATCTTACAACAAACATGTAACTAAATTAAGCCAAACTTTTGAAGTGATCACATTTGACCATATACCCTGAGTGAATAATCAAATCGCAGATGCAATGGAAACTCGAGCGTCCATGTTTGTTGCAGACTTTAAGGAAGAAGTGCAACCCATAAAAATTGAAAAGTAAAATTTTCTGCTCACTGTATGAGCATTGAAGAAAAGCCAGACACAAGACCATAGTATTACGACATCAAGCAGTATATAAAGAATGGGGAATATCCATCCAAAGGTTCCGAGATTGATAAACGTATTATTAAAAGATTGTCCATGAATTTATTCTTGAATGGTGAAATACTCTACAAAAAAGCCAGGATATAGTGCTTTAAGATGTGTTGATGCAAGGAAATCGAATCAAATCATAGAGTTAGTTCACGAAGGAATTTTTCGTGTTCATGCTAATGGACATATGATTGTCAAACAAATCTTGAGAGCAAGATATTATTGTTCAACTCTAAAATCTAACTGCATCAAGTAGGCTAAGAAATGTTGCATCCCCTTTACAGGTCATGGCCGCACCTTGGCCGTACTATATGTGGGGTATGGATTTCATTTGTTCTGTCAGACCAAAAGTCTCAAAACGAGCGTCGTTTCATTTTGGTCTCTATATATTATTTTACCAAATGGGTGAAGACGAGTTCTTATTCGAGTGTAACCAGAAAGGAAGTTGTTAAGTTCATTAAAAAGGAAATAATTTGCTGATATGAACTATCTGAAAGGATCATCACAGATAATGAGACAAATTTATATACCAAGATGACGAAAGAATTATGTGAGCAGTTCAAAATTAAGCATCATAATTCATCTCTTTGTCGTCCTAAGATGAACGGAGCAGTGGAAGCAGTCAATAAGAACATAAAAAGATCATAGAGATGATGGCGGGGGGTTATAAGGATTGGCTTGAGATGCTCATGTGTGCACTACATTGATACCGAACATCAGTCCGAACATCAGTCTGAACATCAATTGGGACAACGACATTCTCTTTGGTATATGGCATGGAAGCGGTCCTTCCAATTGAGGTGAAAATTCCCTCCCTTAGAGTCTTAGTGGAGGTGAAATTAAAAGAAGCAGAGTGTGTACAAACATGATACGAGCAATTGAATTTCTTCGAAGAAAAAATATTGACTGCATTATGTGGAGTGGAATTATATCAAAGAAAAATGATACAATCGTATTACAAAAAGTTACGCCCCCGATGTTTCCGAGAAGGAGATTTGGTGTTGAAAAAGATACTCTCATTTCAAAAAGATTATCATGATAAATGGACCTCAAATTATGAAGGACCTTTTACAGTCAAGAAGGTCTTCTCGGGAGGAGCTCTCATTCTAACAAACATGGATGAAGATGATCTATCACATGCTAATAATTCAGATACAGTCAAGAAGTACTTCGTTTGACCGCTTTAAGTATGGAAAAAATGAAGTTGGGCAAAAAAATGTTTTCAAAAAGAGTTATCTCGAATACTGGAGAAATTCTTATTTTATAAGTTTTCCAAATCCTTATTTTTAAACATTGCTCATCATTAATGAAGAGCCTTTTTCAGTTGACAAATACATATACTTCATCTTCTCATTATTTTCATTATTTCTTATTCCTATAAATTCTAAGATATCATTAATTACTCTTGAAATAACTCAGAATCATAAACTTGGTTAGGTAAAAGCCAATTGAAAAAAAAGCACTAAGAAAGGCGGTCTGAGTGCGAGGTGAAATCTGAAAAGTCACCACGAGAAAAGTCAATATGGGCATGACAAAAGCTAAAGCGCGATTGGAGGATTACACCATTAGAAGTGCAAAAAAGAAGTAAAATGTGGAGAAATTATTCACCATTGATATGGAGCCGAATACTGGGGCATAAACCAATAAATAAGGATGTATCATTTTCTTGAAAGTATGGTTGATATTTCTTCGCGATTCCATGATCCTAGGTCAAGCAATTGTTTTAAAGGATGGTGGATATAGCTAATAAACATAAAAAAAATTCTTATAAATGTTCACAATCATGCATAGCATGCATGCATTCAAAATCACTATTTTGCATTTGTATTCAAGAATTACAATGCATATACATGCATCATATTGATATGTTTTGATGCAATCAAGTGCATGAATCATTTCAGCATATTTTTTGAAATTCACACATGACTTTTCAGCATTTAGAGCATGCATTAGTCTAGCTCTGGCTACCATATGAAGCTTGTATAAATCAGATCAAACACTTCAATTTCTCTGGTTAAATCAAACCCGAATTGAGACGAGGTCAAAGCCTGTGTCTATCCAGGTCCATTCCTCTTCAAATATATTTGGTTAAACAGAACCTGAATTGATTCGATGTTGAAGCCTGTGACTAACCAAGTCCATTTTCTTTCGATTATCTCCGTTTAAATCGAACCTGAATTGCGTCGCGGACGAAGCCTGTGTCTAACCAGGTCTATTTTCTGTTCAAATATTTTCATTAAATCGAACCCGCATTGAGTCGAGGTCGAAGCATGTGTCTATCCAGGTCCGTTTACTTTCAATTATCTCGTTTAAATCGAACTCAAATTTTGTCGAGGTCGAAACCTATTCCTATGTAATTTCTTTTCAAATACCTTTAGTTAAATCGAACCTGAATCAAGTCAAGGACGAAGCCTGTGTCTATCTAGGTCCATTTCACATTTCTGTCATTTCATAGAGTCTGAATCAGTCGAGGTTTCTATTTCCCTTATCCATATAATATTTTCTCATACCAATCAAAATACTTATCTACACCTTTGTACACCTTCTAAGTTTAGAAGCGTGAACAAATGAGGACAACTGTAGATACCGTATTTGTCCGGTCCAATACTTTGAAAATACGTAATTTTTTTTACTAATGTACTAGTTTAAGACTATGTATATGATTTGAAAAATAGCACACAAACTAAAAGTGAGAAAAGAATTGTTCAAGGACTAAAAAAGTAAAAATAAAAAGAGTAAAATGACTAAAAATAAAAAGTGAAGCCTTAAGTTTTCCTATAAATAGAGGGTAGGTCTTCACTTGGAAAGGAGGATTGGAGAGGGAGAATGAGAGGGGATTTTAGAGAGAGAAAGATAGGTCTTGAGAAAATAAGATAGACTTTTTAAAACAGGGAGAAAGAGAGTCTTCATATCTATTCATCTTTCATCTTCTCCTATTTTTTTCTTAATGTAGTTTAAGTTTCTTGCACTTTAGCTTACAATATATATTGTTCATTATTCTTGATCATCTCTCTTCTTGATACTCATGTAGTTGATATTTTTTATTTCCTTTTTCATACATAAATTGTTTGTTCCCTCTTTATCATTTCTCCTACTCTTAATCTTAAATTTTATTTTCATGCATTGTTGATTTCTCTACAAGTTTGATAATGAGATGTCTTTGTCATCAACTCAATCAATGAGGATGAAGATAAAGCTTTTGACGGGCGTAAAATTAATTCAATGTGAATAACCCTTTAATGGGTTGAAGGTGTACATTTGATGAAAAGATCTCATATGATAATTTCTCATACATAAAAATGCATAAAATATAGAGTAAAACCTCTATACAAGATAATGCAAATATTTAAGCTTTAATTTTTTTATGTTCTTAAAAGTATTTTCTTCCTTTTTAAAATTTTTTTCATCATTTTTGTGACACTTGTTTGAATTAGTACCATCCATGATCATTCCTAGCAACGAAGAATGAAAGGAAAAATGATAATTAGTGAACTATGTAGTCTAAAATAAAAAGGGTATATTTCTATCCCAAACAATAAATATTCTATTTTAAAAAATTTTATTGATTTTTCTTTAGTGACACTTGTTTGAACTAGTTACCATCCATGAGCATTCATTTGCTATTTGATTAGAAATGAGGATAAAAAAGAAAAATGATAATTAGTAGACTATGTAGTAAAAAATAGTATGCTCATGTCAATTATGTATGGAATTAAGTATTTTTCATAGATTAATTTATTTACACATAAAAGATTTATTATTAATTTATTTATGACATAATTATATATTAGTAGATATTATGGATTGTTTTAAGTTAGTTTGTTTATATATATTTTACTTGATTCACATATTATTTCTTTATTTTCACTCTACATATTTTTTTTTTAAATTTGTCATATATTTTTATTATCTCTAACATTTCTTTCTATTATTCTTTCTCTTTCTTTATAGTTGTCATCTCTTCTTATATATTTATATATTATTTTCATATTGTCATGATTATAATGTGATTATTATTTCATTCTTTTAACATCAGATTTAGCGTCCATAAATTAAACAATAACAATTAGATTTAAATTTTGTTAATTTCATTATTTCATTTTCAGTAAAAAGAATCCGATGACGGACTTTAGAATTTTTGGGATACCAAATTTCTCCAACTATCGAGGTGATGAGCTATTTTTGGGATACCGAGAGTAATTCCGATAATGCTTTGATTTAAAAAAAATATAAAAAACAAAAATAAGTTTTTTAATGATCTTTGTACCACCCGTTAAAGGTAATTTATTTTGTTCATTTTTATGATACAAAATGTACTATATGAGATATTTAAAATGAATTTTTTCAACCCTATTTTTTAAAAATATATCTTGGATAGCATTTGATAACTATTTTAACAATAGATGTTGTGGGGTGTTAATAACTTACCCACACATAAATGACAATCGTCGCGTGCACATTATGACAGTATTATTTTTTTAATTGATATTTTATAACAAACTATGATTAGCCGTAATTTGTTAGGGTCTTTTCTAGTTTCATTGGCTTTAGTGATACAAACACAAAGTGAATTTGGTCAGTTTATCGAAGAATAAAAAAAAGTACGATTTACAGTACTATAACATGTGGTATGAGATGAGATTATACATTCATCTTATAATTAATATATTTTCTTTATTTATTTGTAATTTACAGTGAAGTGTGACCAAGTATATTGCCGAATCATTAGTGAGGAAAACTGTGATGCTAGATAATATTTTCTAAAGAGAAATATTTGGACATAAATAGATCCCAACCATTGAAAATTGATTACAGTTTCGATGAGTTGAATTAATTGCTCCTGTGGCAAAAAATCGAATTTTATGCAAAACACAAATTGCATTTAATGACTAATTCTATAATTGGGTTTTCAATTGAAACATTCTGATCAAACACTAAATATAAAAAAACTATGTCTCCGTATGGTATACTTACAAAAAGACAAGCTATCAAGCAAATTGAGAGACATAGACAATATGGATATATGCCAAATTAATAATGGTTGATTAATAATCCAAACTCAGTTACGGAACAAAACGGCTAATTAATTAAGATAATTAATTAGTCAATTTAACTACTATCACAGAGTTTTACATGGAAAACCCCTACTGGTGATGTTGAAGGCTTAGCCTTCAAATGATTAAAGGACAGTTATCGCCCTTTTTTAGACGAGCTTGAAAAGCTTTGGACTATTGCAAGCTAAATACTCTTTAGTTACACGTGCTTGCATGTACACATACATTAAATTACATGATCACGACAAAATAGATATAAAAAATTAGACCTTTGCTCATAATAAAAATGCTTCTAATTAAGCTACAACTTCTTTTTCCTTTCGGATTTTGTTTGTTTAATTTTGGTAATCCGAATTCTTTAATTAAATTCTCTACTTATCATTCCACTTTGAGTTCAGAAGCAAACTTCTATTAAGAAAAGAGTAATTAAAAGAGTAGTTTTTTTTTGTCAAGGTGGAGAAGATATAACATTGAGTTCGAATCCTTCATATATAATTATTTGATCTGAAAAATATAGTTAATTAAAAGATGAGCTAGCGAGGTTTAATCGCCCATATGCAGTGAAGAAAACAACAAGTAAAAGGACAAATTAAGTAAGACAAAGAGATCAAATTCTGCAAGTTGCATGTCCATGACAGTAGTCAATACCCCTTAATTTTACAGTTTGTTTTCACTTTCGCAACTAGCATGGGGAAACCACTTATTACTGATGTTAAAACTGTAAAACATAAAAAAATAATTAAAAGGAATTTATTTAATCATTTTTTATTACTTAGCAAAACAAGTTACCTGAGTCACTGAATGAAGCTATTGGGTGAACTTGTAGCGCCGAGGGTTCCTTAATAATTAATTACTTATCTAGCACAAATGGTTTTTTGGCGAATATAAAAGAATTAATAGTTTTGACCCGGTTTAACTAAGGTCATCCTACAAGAATGTCATTGCCTAGTTAAAACAACTTCATTTTCACTAGTAATAGACAGATTTTTTCTTGACAAAGTTTTTATTTGATCGGTAATACTTAAATTGTCGGTAAAAATAAATTTTTAACCGACAAAATTTTAATTTAATTTTGTTGACAAAAGCCTTCGACTACATTGACGCGAAGAACCATTTTTTTGTGGCGGGTTAATTTTTGGCGATGAGAATAAATTTTATCGTGAAAAACACAACTTTTAACGTCCAAATTAGAATTTAATTGCTATAAGTTTTATCGCTACAGACGACTTTTCGCCGTATTATATGGGATGGGAGAGAGATATATTCATTCGGAAAATAGACCTAAAAAGTTAAATAATATATGAACTGTTTAAAACTATTATTCGCAAAGTAATTATCATGATCACTTTCAAAGAAAAAAGTTTTTAGATAACAATACAATGGTGTTTCGATAATATTTTATTGCTAAGAAATATATACATTTGAGTAATATCTAATTCTTTCATCTAGGAGTGTTCAAAAGTGTTTCGAACCGATCAAACCAAATCAAACTGAAAATGATTGGTTCGATCAATTTTTTTATATGTACTCGGTACAATTCAGTTTGATTTTTTACCGAATCAAAGTTTCGGTTCGGTTTAGAATTTTAGTGATTTTCAAACCGAAACATTAAAATAATATTTTTTATTTTTTATATATAATTTCACATAAAAGTGAACCAAACCAAACCGAAACAATTTTTGATTTTATATAATTTTTTCAACAATATCATTTAGAAATTATTTAAAAAATTATTTTTAATTAGTAATATCGATCCGAATAACCGAATCAAACCAAAACTCATGGTTCGATTCGGTTCGTTTTAATTTTTCATCAATAAACTGACCGAATTAAATCGTGAACAGAAAATGAGATATATAATAAATATACCTAATTTATGTTGTGTGTAACTCATTTTATATTCAATGTACCTCAAATGAAGTATGAATGGACCTCTCCGATACAATACCTTGTCGTACCTGAAAAGTACCAATTTTTTGTTTGTGATCATGTTTCGAAAATAATTTTAACAATGAGGGAAATGGTTTCTCGGTGGCGGTTTGCATGATCCGGACCGTGTGAATTGTTTTCAACAACCCATGTATTTGATTACATGTAAAACATATTTGCTTACATGTAATTAAGAAAAATATCTGAATGGTCAGACTTCAACTTCTACTATACTGTTTGCGTTTCATTACACACCTACAATTATTTTTGTGTCATACTATATATATGTGTATGTATGCATTGGCTAACCATTAATTTATGGTTTGAAAAATTTGTGTATAATAAGGAGACCATTTTTTTAGCTATATATTGTTGTTTTGTTCGAACAATTTGGACGTTTCAGTGAATCTTTCGTTAATTTATTAGTTTTTATGAGTGTGGACTAATAATTGTTACTTCGTTAGATATTTCAATACACCAAAACAAAAAGGTACGATTAAGTTATTCGGAATACCTCAATTATTTATATTGGTCTAACACCAATTACGTTTTCTTAATTATGCAACTTTTCACAAACAATAGTCTTTATTATATCAAAAAGGTTGAGCTTTTTTTTAATAATTATTATCTTATTACTCTCTAAAAACAAATATTTAAAAACACAATTAAGGTGCGTACTATAATTTGTTTTTCTTTCTTTTGGAAAAAAATAAAACATCAAACTTTTTTCTAGCTAAAACAAGCGAACAACTCTAATCTTATGACATAAATCAAAGTTAACACTCTCGATTAGATTTGAGCAATCTACTAGTTTGAAATTATATTCAGCGTGGGCAAAATCTTTTGACTAGACTAGCCTCTTTCTATATTACGGGATATTCTCTCATGAGATAGAATCATCTTTCATATCTTAATATTACCTTCTATTTCTTAGGGCAGAGCCTCCCCATCATGGGATGCTCCTTCTGTAGAAACATGCACTCTCATACCTTCTAGCGAATAAGAGTTACTGACTCTAAAGTAAAACCTAATATTTACATACGCTCCAAAATTCAGACTTTCGTATTCAAAATCAAATAATCACCATAGTCTCTTTTATTAAAATAGCACAAGGAATTTAAAACATATATTTAACAAGAAATTAGATTTTTTTTATAAATATAATCTTATTACTCTCTAAGAACACAATTATTAAAGTGTGTGCTATAATTTGTTGATCTTTCTTTTGAAAAAATAAAACATCAAACTTTTTTAGCTAAAACAAACAAACAACACAATAGAATCTCATCTTACTGATTACTTAGTACCAAAACTAAGAGAAATCTCCATACGTTTTTTTAACTTTTGCTGTAGGTAAGTTTTTATTTAAATGTGTTAAAAAACTAAAATCAACTAAGGATGAACGTGAGAAAATTTTGCCGTACCAAGTTACAAAATTAAAAGTAAGAAAAAGGATCCTCATGCTCATCCTCATGCATGGTTAAGTAGAAAAAAACATACTCATAAATTGGCTCCAAATTCTAGGTTGCCTCCCACGTTACCCTTAGCTGTAAAAACCCTTTTTTTTCCCTTTTTTATAAAAGGTAAGGTTAAATGGTAAAATACATTCTAACGGTCTATAGAAGTGATTATTTTTTTAATTACTAAAATAGCCTAGTGGGTTAAGTTTGGTAATGATAGGTTAAGGGGTAACTAAGGTGGGTTAAATGGTTGTTTAATTAATGAGAAAAAGTAAAAGAATTGAGAGAGTTTAATGGTTGGTTTAGTCAAAGGAGGGACTGAGTCAGTCTCTTCTCTCACGTGACTTGAATCCCTATTTTCAATAACAAATCTTTTGCCGAGTCAGCACCCGTCCCATTCCCCTCCTTCCTCATAGGATCTTACTCTACTCTTTCATCAAGCACAACTGCCACGTGTCGAAATCACACGTGTCTTATTTACGCGGCGCTTCGGGAAAATGCCTCTGGAATTTAATTTTCCAACTCACTCGGTGAAGGAACAAAAGAAAAAGCTCTCTCGGTGAAGGATCCAAATATCTGCCCCTTACCTTTTATTTTTTTGTAGATTACAAATTCAATCATGCAGTTTAAATGAGCAATTTGATCAAATTTGTCAGCCAAAGTTTCAAATTTGAAACAAGATGGATTGCGGTTACTCGGAAAAGTTTGCGGTACCAGCTCGGTATAGTTGGGTATCTACCATGTAGGTGATAGTATCATAAATATGGTGAATAATAAGTTACTAATAATACATTTAGGTACCATACTAAGGTACTTCAACAATCTTCTACACATATGAAGATATTAACTACTTACTCTTTCTGACCAATAAATATATTACAAGTAATTTCATATCGATCTAATAATTGATCGAGTGTTAAATCAAATGATTTGATAATTATTTATAAGTTAATTTATCAAATCAATTTAATATATCATAAAAATTAATGTATAATTGATTAACATATTATTTAAAATTTAATCTGTTTCGACCTTAAATAGATCAATTTTATCATAAACACCACGGTTTAAAATGATATTACGTTTGTGTTTTCTAATAATGAGAAATATGAATGAAAAAATGTGGAATTTGAAAAAGTATATTTTTAAACGAGAAAAAACAAGATTTTTTGAAAAAGTTGGAAAAGTAAAAGTGGTGTCGAACCGGGTTTTCCGAGATAGGCAGGCTGGAATCCTATAAAAGAGATGGTTTCGGTTAGCCACCGTGCTTTCTTTCTCTGTGTCTTATCTCTTCAAGTCACTCTTCTTCCCTCTCTCTCTCTCTCTCTCTCTCTCTCTCTCTCTCTCTCTCTCTCTCTCTCTCTCTGTTATATTTCCTTTCTTCCTTCATTTTCTTCCCCCATCTCTCTACAACCTGATTGATAAAACACCTGAAAATTTAGAGTCCTCTGGTTTTCTTAGTAAGATTTTTAAAGTTGCCAGAGCTAGTAAAGTTCTTCTATACCCGTTTGGTGGTTAAGAAAGCTCTGTTTCTTGCTGATTCACATACTTATTCCTTTTCCCTTTACGTTGAAGATTCTCTACCTAGGTCTCTTCTTCTCTACCTTTGACACTTTCCCCTGAGAAAAATAAATTCATATCCCCCCCCTTCGCTTTTCATTAGTGGTTTTGGGTTTTTCCTATTTCCTCTGTTTTACCTTTTCTTTAACTTTCCGGGAAATTTCTCGTCCAAACGAATCATCCTCACTTTTTTTGTCTCTATTTCATCCTTATACGCTCTTCGCTTTCAATGCTAGCGGTGAGAATCTGATAGGCGAAATTTTTTCTTAGCGACATGGATTCTAGTTTTGTTTCTCCAGTCAAGTACAGTGAGCACCGAAATCACATCAAGCTAATTTCTTGGCCGGAAGTGGGACCCAAACTTGTGAGAATATCGGTCACTGATGGTGCTGCTACTGATTCATCTAGTGACGAAGAGGAAGTCACATTTCCTCGGCAAAGGGTCAAGAGATTCGTCAATGAAATTGCAATCGAGTCATCGTGTTCAAGCCAGAAAGATGGAGAGTGGAGACAGAGCAGGACGGCTAGAACTGGCCTTAAAAAGTCCACCGGAAAGTCTCGGACTCATGTGGTGAATCGCCGGCAGTCGAAGCTTCCGGCCGGTAGGAAGTTCCGGGGCGTAAGGCAGAGGCCGTGGGGGAAATGGGCTGCGGAAATCAGAGACCCTCTCCGGCGCGTTCGGCTCTGGTTAGGTACTTACGACACGGCGGAGGAAGCGGCTATGGTGTATGACAACGCGGCTATTCAGCTGCGTGGACCTGACGCGCTAACGAATTTTGCTACTGCTCCAGTTAAATCTTTGACAGAGAAAAAACCAAGTACTTGCTCCGGTTACCATTCCGGCGAAGATTCGAACAACAATCTTTGCTCTCCAACTTCCGTTCTCCGTTGTCCGTCGCCTTCAGCCGAAGAATCCGAGTCGCAAAGCCCCGCAACTTCCGCCACCGTCAAAGAAACCCAATCCACTGCTGAAGCCCGATACACACGTGATGACTCATGCGTATCGGAGAATTTCTCAGACTTCTCGGATTACTCAAGCTTCGAGACTTTCATTCCCGATGATATCTTCAATTTCAACAGCTCCGGTCCGAGCCTGTTCGACCAGACGGGTATAGAGGATACCATTTTGAGAGACGATTACAGTAGTTTGTTCATTAATTCAGCAGAGGAATTCGGATTCGGGTCCTCTACCTCTCAAACGGATGACTTTTTCCAAGATATCGATGATATATTCGGGTCGGATCCCCTTATATCTCTATGAAATAAGTTTCTCGTCAAAGGCTACGCCGATTGTTCGGCGAATTTTGTTATCGGCCGCAATGAGTAGAAGACGCTGTTTTTCTATTTTTATTTATTAATTAATATTTTTTAAGTAAGCGATCAATATTAGTAAAAGTACTCCGTCACAGTAACGGTGACGGACGAGTTTGTTTAAGATTTCCGTCCATTCTATCTATTTAAACTTTTGTTTTCTAAGACACATGTATGGAACGTGATAGCACCTATTAAATATTCTGAATATATGGAGAAATTATATTTACACGTGCTAATGTTATGGTCCTGTCCTATTAAATTGATTTTTTTATATACAAATTACATTTACACAAAAAAGAATTTCATGATTCAAAGTCGAAGGATGCTAACAACATCCATTTAATGGTAATTTCAATACTCTTATTCAAAATAGTGTTCTGTGTTATGTTTTTAGTTTTTATTAAAAGTGTCAAGCTGAATTAAATATTGAGATATGCATTTTTTTATTACAACTTTGTCATTAAATTGTATAACGCCACTTTTTAAAGTTAAAATCAAAACTAAACAAATTTTAGTTATTTACAATAAAATAATGCCATTCTCTTCTCTTATTGCTTATCATGAAATTTGAGTTATTTTTTTTACTGATTTCTCTTACAGTTATATTTTTCTTATCTCACTCTCACTTATTAATCTATATTTTGTAGACACTAAAGAATATTAACATGTTTAGTACTAACAGTTCTCTTATTGATTACTACAAAATGGAGCATATGCACATGTAAGTGAGTATTTTTTTATAAATGCATACAACAATATTCTTTTGCATACCAAAATTTTTGTTGCAAATTGTCTCAGGATTCACAATAGGAGGCAACTATATTTTGAAGTTCGACTCTAATCAGGATTCACAATATGATAATTTAAATGAATAATATGAGATACAAAGATATTTTTTAATAATGTTTCTTTTGTAAATTAATAATATTTATGATATCATTCCCTCTCTTTTGCATTAAAATTTACTTAGTTTATATTTCATGATAGGTGATTGGGATGAAAGGAATAAGAATTTGATGGTGGAGTAAACACATCCAATTGATCAAACTCTTTGAGTTGGAAATTTTGTAAACTTAATTTTGTTTGAGGTTCTTTTCATTTTGGTAATGTTTTGTATTTCAGGTATTAATGTTTGTAATTTATGTAAAATTTTCTATCATTCGAATCCAATTGAAGAATATTAAGTAATTGGTAATAGATCTAATTCCTAAATTTTGTTTTAAGTAATGATTACTAAATTTTGTTTTAGCCAAAAAAGTGGAGGGAAATAAATTGGGGATATGAAGACAATATATTATTAAAAAAAATGAAGTGAAAATGTGAGAAAATGATAAAAGGGAGAGTTCACATCATATCTTAAAAAGAACTAAAAGATAGTGTAGTAGGCGAAAAAACGTCCCAACATAAATAACTAAAGTTTATTAAGTTTTGATTTTAATTAAATAAAATGGAGCGTGGAGATTGAAGAGGGAAAATGAAAAATGAAAAGGTGACGTGTGGAGAAGAAGAAAGAAACAAGATGACAAGTTGATGGCAAACTTGTAATTAAAAAGAAAAGACGCACTTTAATATTTAACTCAATTTGACACATTTATATAAAAAAATAAAAAAGTGACACGTGCAACTATTTTAACGTGAGAGTATTGAAGTGATTGTTGAAATGAATGTTACTAGCATCCCTCAAGGCATGCTAGTAACATTCATTTAAATAGTCATTTGAACACTATCATTCTATAATAATGACATGTTTCATATTTTTTCTATTCATTAAAGTTGTCAAAATGAAGAAAATAGAAAGGTATAATTTTTAATTTTATTTATAAATTTACCATCAAAATTTCCTTAACTTTTTTCTTTTTTTCTTTCAACTCTCCGACTTATTTCTCACGACACTTTTTTTGTTAAAATCAAAATTTATCAAATTCCACTTATTTATAGTTATGCCATTCTGTTCATCTCCTCAATTTCGTTCATCCTATTTTTTTCTAAAATCAAAATTTAGTATTTTACTCATTTACAATCATATCATTTACCTAAATTCTTGTACACCGTTTTTTTTCTTAGATCAATATTTTTTTATATTCACCGATTTCACTTATTTTCTTTTCACCATCATGTGAACTCCAATTTCTTTTGTTATTTGTTTTATTATAGATTATGTACAATTTTATGTTCATTTAGATCCACTTGAAGAATATTGAGTACTTGATTGCAAATCTAATTACTAAATTTTATTTTTGACTGTGATTTTTTTAGTGAAATGTTTTCAAAATTTGAGTGAAAAAAATGGGGGGAAAATGTTGTTGGTAATTCGGTAAATAAAACTAAAAAAACAGAGACAATGAATGACTTAATTGTAGATAAGTGAAATGCTAAATCTTGATTTTAGAAAAAAAAAAGGGCATGAATGACTTAATTGGCCAAATGTCTCTTTTTTTAATAAGTAAATTTGTTAAATTTGATTTTAGAAAAAAATGGCCTGGGAGAGAATTAAGGAGTGGAAGAGAATGTCATAATTATAAATAAGTAGAATTTAATAAATTTTAATTCTAACAGAAAAATTGGCGTGAGAAATAAGTAATATAGATTAATAAAAAAAAGTTAAGCAAATATATGATTTGATGGTAAACTTATAAATAAAACTAAAAGTCATACATGATGTTTTGTCAATTTAGACAACTTCAATGAAAAGAAAAAAGATTACACATGCCACTGTTATAGAGTGAGAGTGTCTAAATTAGTGTCTAAATGAGTGTTGTTAGCATCAATATTCAAATCTCAAGTACTCAATCAATATTTTGTAGTTCAATAGATATAACTGAAGCTTTCAACTATTGTTTTGAGGTCCATCTGCGGTCATTGTAATTTCCCCCTACTATGACAAAGAAATTTACTGTAGATATCAGAAAATAATGAGTTTTAATTTGGTCCAAAATAGTATATACGGGCAGTTGAATGGGCATTTTCTCTAATACCTTTTGCAGGTGCAAACTACTGAAATTTGCTGCTCCACAAAGTCATTACTATCTGTTTGCTTTATGGGAAAAGGGGTTTTCTATACTAATGAGGATTCTTCTTTTATCCCAAAGTTGTAGTCAAGCTAAAACTGTATTTTTCATCAAATATTAAGAGTGAGTTTGAGAGCGTAACGATTAAAACCATAAGAATATGGGTAATAAGGGGGTTAAGTCTACTATCACTTGTGAACGTTGCACCAATTTATTTGATAGTCGTTGTTGTTACAAACATAATTTTATATTTTGAAGTATATCATTGGAAATACGTATCTAAGTGTTTTTAAAATGCTTCTCAATACGAAGTATTATACTTCAAAATATATTCAAGTGCGTCATACCAAGATAGATATGAAATAATCATTAACTAAGATGATAATATTTCAACGTATAAAAGCTAGTCACAAGTACTTCCAAACACAACAAAGATTATTATCAAGTTTAAATTATTCTATCTTATTTTCAAAATTAAGTAACATAAGTTATAATTTATGATTTTAAGTTAATACTAATCTCTGTTTTTTGTCAAAGTTACAATTCTTAAAGTAATATGTATTTTATGACTCAACTCACGATCTCATGATAAAAGTGTGAGTGTTAACCATTATATCAACTCATCTTATCTCAATCGAATATAAAATTATCAAATATTTTAAATGATAAATTTGACTTTAAGAAACATATATAAAGTAACTCTCAGATAAATAAATATGCAAAATACATATAAAGCTTGTATCTTTGTCGCCTTTCCAGGATGGTCCAAAACCTTCAATCTTCTCAGAAACAGAAGATCTGAAATTGAATTAAACGTCTCACCAATAACACTATTTGCTACAATCTCTCTAACGGTAGATAAAATTGTTCCCAAAGAATAATAAATTGTAATATATTTATTTCTCGAATGAATGCCTTGATTATTAGCATACCATATAGCCCAAAATACATTCTTAATTAATGAAATTCATAAGGAAGAAAGTTGAAAATTCTTACTATTACATAGAGAACTTGAAACTATATGACACTCCTTTTACAAGGAAAAATATTAAAAAGAAAGAATTTGAACTCAAAAAATAAATTACTTGAAATAAAATGAATAACAAATAAGTTAATCGAGCAATAATAATAATAAACAAAATTATAATGATGAGGAGTATAAAGTGCGAAAATTAAACGTGAGAAAAATTAAATATGGCAAAGTAAAATGCAACGTTTATTTATATAGTTCGAGATAACATATCCTTACGTTCACACTCTAAGGATAACCGTTGTAGATTTTTTTCTCGCGAGATTCTTATAGGTGAAGACCAAACTTTTAAAAATCCTAATTGCTTATGGTACCAATTAAACCCTAACAATGCAGCTCCGTCGAGATTTTGATCTCTTACAAAATCACTCACTCTCTAATACAGTAGATCCCTCAATTTTCGCTTGTAATAATTTTTTAGCTTCTAGAATTTTTCACAAATCAACACTCAAAATACAAGTCATTAAAAGATTTTAAACACTACAAATCTTTGTTAGAGAGGTATGGAGAGTTGTGTTGGAAATGAGGAGATGAACGAGTATTTATGTGTGTGTGGGAGGTGGGANGGTGGGGAGGTGGAACCGGTTCACCAGTTTTGGGTAACCGGTGGACCGATTTTAGTTAAGGAGCAACATACCTTAACTAGTCCAATCGGTTCACTGGTTGAGAGCTCACCGGTGAACTGGTTGGTAATTAAGGATTTTATTCCTAATTGCACAAACCGATGCACTGGGTGGGGAGCTTTGTGACGATTCTTTATCCCAAAGTTTAGCCTATTTAGATGTTGAACCGAAGGTGAACCAAGCCTTGATATTTTTACACAATTTGGTTCATGAGAGATTCGGTCCGGTTCTGAATTGCTTGCGACGTGTCGAGTTTAGAAAACTCTGACTTAAGTCATTTAGAGTTCATTTGATATACTTCATGCTCTTCACAATATGTCACGTATATTTTGTAATGTACGGTTTCGGTTACCCTTTATTCTTTTTGCATAAACATTTATAACAAAGTGTTTCAGACCTTGTTTAAACTTTATTTAGAGCCTACACACTTGATTGGAATATTAGTCCACATTTTATTTATCATAATCAAAATCATCGACTTAACTAGAGTCAACAATCATTGTATCAAAAACTCCTGACATAGAATTCCAAAGGAAACAAGCATATGACAATTACAAAAGAAGAACGACACATAGTACAACAAGAAGCAATGTTAAGCCATCTTCACAATTACCAAGACTTTCGTATAGGAAGTTTGCCATGAAGCATTCTCCATAGACTAAAGAAACGTGAAGCAAAGCAAAATTGCACCAAATTTTTTTCTCATAAAAGAGCCGGACCTTTTGGTCTAAAGTAATCGTAAGCATCTATACAATAAATGTTATCAGAAAGCTAGTTCCTCTCTATAATCCATCACCACCGAAATATTGTGAATATTGACAACTTACCGGATGCGCTACTCATGTGTATCAATATACTGTAAAAATGGAATATTAACACTAAACAAACACCAATATTAATACCAGGCAGGTAAAGATTAATTGTTAAAATAGTTAATTTGTGAAATTCAGTTACACACCACATTCTTTACAAAAGAAAAATTTATTTATCATGAGTCATGCACTGACAGAATCCACGTGCCCCCACTTGGGGGTGTGCTTATGATGTCAACTGGCAAAGTATAATATGAATAGTGCGATACTCACCCACATACCTAAGAACATTTGAGTATAGGTAACCATTGAGTTTTTCCTACCCATATCTACTAGTGACACTAAATTTAAAACAATGTGAACCTATTTCCACATTTTCAGAACCTCACAATAATATTTTAAACTACAAAAATAAAAAATAAACATCATTTAAAACCCATCTAAGTCTTGAAAATCTTCTAAATCTAAACTTTCTCGTGTTCAGGTTTGTAATCCATTTTTCAATATTTTAACAGCTTGAACCCTACTGTAGAAAAAAGTACAAACGATTATTTAATAAGATTTTATGTTACAAAAAATTGTATGTATATATATATATATATATATAT